>CAUYRT010103166.1:0-18034 GCA_963574885.1 Lepilemur ruficaudatus | reverse complement strand
CCATTTATAAATAGGGTTGTTTGATTTTTTCTTGTTAATTCTTTTGAGTTCTAGGTAGATTATTGTTATCAGACCTTTGTCAGAGGTGTAGAGAGCAAATATTTTCTCCCATTCTGTAGGTTGTCTATTTGCTCTAGTGATAGTTTCTTTGGCTGTACAGAAACTTTTTAATTTGATCAGATCCCACTTGTTGACTTTTGTTGTTGTATTAATTGCTTTAGGAGTCTTCTTGAAGAATTCTGTGCCTAAGCCAATGTCTTAAAGGGTCTTTCCGACATCCTCTTGTAGGATTCTTAAGGTTTCATGCCTTAGGTTTAGGTCTATTAACCATCTTGAGTGTATTTCTGTGAGAGGTGAGAGGTAGGGATCCAATTTCATTTCTCTGCATGTAGCTATCCAGTTTCCCAGCACGATTTATTGAAATGAGATTCTTTTCCCCAATGTATATTATTGTCTGATTTATGAAAGATTAGGTTACCATATGCAGATAGTTTCATTTCTGGATTCTCAGTCCTGTTCCAAAGATCAATGCTTCTGTTCTTGTACCAATGCCAGGTTGATTTGATTATTACTGCTTTATGATACAACTTGAAGTCTGGATGACTGATGCCTTCCAGTTTGTTCTTTTTGCTTAAGATTGCTTTGACTATATAAGGTCTTTTCTGGTTCCATACAAAGTGAATAATTATTTTTTCTAGGTCTGTAAAGAATGAAGATGGTACTTTGATGGGGATTGCATTTATTCTGTAGATCACTTTAGGTAAAATTGACATTTTAACAATATTGATTCTACCAATCTATAAGCAAGGTAGATTTTTCCATCTTTTTATATCCTCTACAATTTCTTTTTTTAGTGTTTCGAAATTCTCCTTGTATAAGTCTTTCATATATTTTGTTAAATTTATTCCTAGATATTTAATTTTGGGGGGGGCATAGTATAAGGTATTGCCTTTTTTATTTGAGTTTCAGCTTTACTGTTTTTGGCATATATGAATGCCTCTGATTTGTGCACCCGCTTGTTTACCCTTAATGCCACCCTGTGGCCTCATTGCTTTTGCTGGGTATTGAAGCACTATGTTGAATAGAAGAGGAGAAAGTGGGCATCCTTGTCTAGTTCCAGTTCGATGTGGGAATGGTTTCAGTTTTTCCCCATTTAGTATGATGTTGGTCATAGGTTTTTCATAAATGGCTTTGATAATTTTAAGGTGTGAGCCACCTATGCCTGTTTTGTTAACAGTCTTTATCATAAAAATGTGTTGGACTTGGTCAAATGCTTTTTCTGCATCTATTGAGAGAATCATATGGTCTTTGTTCTTGCTTTTACTTCTGAGGCGAATTGCATTTATAGATTTGCGTATGTTGAAACAGCCTTGTATCCCTGGAATAAAGCCCACCTGATTGTTATGAATTATTTTTTTGATGTCCTGCTGAATTCTATTTGCTAAAATTTTGTTGAGGATTTTTGCATCTATATTCATGTGGGATATTGGTCTGTGATTTTCTTTTTTTGTTGGGTCCTTTCCTGGTTTTGGAATTAAAGTGATATTAGCGTCGTAGAATGAATTCAGAATGATTCCATCCTTCTCAATGTTGTGGAATAATTTCTGCAGAATAGGTATGAGTTCTTCTTTGTATGTTTGGTAAAACTCTGAGGTGTAGCCATCAGGTCCAGTGCTTTTCCATTTTGGAAGGCTCTTAATTACTGCTCCAATTTCTGAGCATGAGATTGGTCTGCTTAAAAATTCTGTTACCTCCTGGGTGAACTTAGGAAGGTTGTATGTATCCAGGAACCCATCCATTTCCTCCTCATTATGTAGTTTTTGAGCATATAGTTTTTTGTAGTAATCAAAGACAAAGTTTTGTATTTCTATGGTGTCTGTTGTGACCTCCCCTTTTTCATTTCTAATTGAGTTTATTAGAGTCCTTTCCCTTTGAGTCCCTGTCAATCTAGTCAGAGGGCTATTGATTTTGTTTATCTTTTCAAAAAACCAGCTTCTGGGTTTGTTGATCTTCTGTATAATTCGTTTGTTCTCAATTTCATTTAGTTCTGCTTTGATCTTTGTTATTTCTTTTCTTCTATTGGGATTGGGGTTGGTAAGCTCTTCCTGTTCCAATTCCTTGAGTTTATTCATTAGGATGTCATTATCCAAGCTTTCTGTTTTTTTGGATGTAAGCGTTTACTGCTATCAGTTTTCCTCATAGGTATGCTTTTGCTGTATCCCACAGGTTTTGGTAGCTCGTGTCTCTGTTATCATTTAGTTTGAAGAAACTCTTGATTGCCCCCCGAATTTCCTCCTTGAACCAAGAGTTTTTCAATAATAAATTGTTTAGTTTCCATGACTTTTTGAAGTGGTGAGAGTTTCTACAGGAATTGAACTCTAGTTGTATACCTCTATGGTGTGGGAAGACACATAGTATGATTTCTATTTTTTTTTTTTTTGAATTTGTTGAGATCTGATTTGTGGGCTAGTATATGGTCAATTTTGGAAAAGGTTCCATGGATTGCTGAGTAGAATGTAAATTCAGCTTTATTTGGGTGGAATGTTCTGTAGAGAATGTTCTGTCAGATCTTTTGGTTCAAGAGCTCTGTTTAAGTCCATTACTTCTTTGCTCATTTTCTGTTTGGAGAATCTGTCCAATTCATTCAGTGGAGTGTTGAAGTCCCCTACTACTATGGCAGTATTGTCTAACATTTTATTAAGATCTGACAAGGTTTGCTTTATGTAGTTAGGAACTCCTGCGTTGGGTGCATAAATGTTAAGAATAGTCAAATCTTCTTTTTGTATCTTCACTTTCACCATTATAATGTGGGCTTCTTTAGCCTTTTTTATTTTTGTTATTTTAAAGCTTATGTTGTCAGCAAATACTATAGCTACTTTTGCTTTCTTTTGACTTCTGTTTGCCTGGATGATAGTTTTCCATTTCTTGACCTTCAGCTGGAATGCATTTTTTTGGGTTAGATGAGTTTCCTGTACACAGCAGATACTGGGCTTGTGGATTTTTATTCACTCTGCCAGTCTATTTCTGTGCAGAGGGCAGTTTAAGCCATTAACATTTATTGAAAGAATTGAGATTTGAGGAAGATTTCCATTCATATTGTTGGGTAAAGTCCAGTTGCTTTGTTTCACTCCTTGTACCATCATGAAGTTCAAGTTCTAGCCTTTAACTCTTTGAAGGTTTTACTTTGAGAGTGCCTATTGCCCTGTTTGGTGTGAAGGGCAGGTCTAAGAACTTCCTGTAGGGCTAGTCTGGTCTTTGCATACTCCATCAAAGAGTGATTGTGTGAGAAAGATTTATTTCTTCCTCATAGATGAAACTTAATTTTGCAGGATTAAGAATTCTAAGTTGGGCTTTGTTCTGTTTTAGAAGATTAAGGATAGGCACCCAGTCCCTTCTGGCTTGTAGGGTTACAGATGAGAAATTTCCAGTTAATCTGATAGGCCTACCTTTGTAGCTTATTTGTTGTTTTTGCCTGGCTGCGGAGGATTGCATCTTTCTCATTTACTTTGGTCAGCCTGATAACCATGTGAAGAGGTGATTGCCTTTTCATGTTGATTCTCCCAGGAGTCCTGTGTGCTTCTTGTATTTGAATCAATATTTCTGGCTAGGCCCAGCATATTTTTCTCCAGTATTCCATGAAATAAGTTTCCCAGCCCTTGTGAATGCTCCTCTTCCCCCTCTGGTAACCCTAGCACCCTGAGGTTCTGTTTTTGTACATAATCCCATACTTCTTGAAAACTTTGGTATTGTCTCTTGTTTCTATGTTCCCTTTCTTCCTCTGATTTGTTTAGAGCATAGGAATAATCTTCAAGCTCTGAGAGTCTCTCCTCTGCAAGATCCATCCTGTTCTTAAGACTTTACATTGAGTTTTAGAACTCTTTGAATATTTCCTTCATTTCCAGGATTTCTGTTTGATTCTTCTTTATCAATTCAATTTCTTTGGAGAATTTTTCATTCATTTCCTGAATCATTCTTGTGGTTTCTCTATGTTGGAAATCAATATTCTTTTCAATTTCATTGAGTTTTCTAACAATCCATATTTGGAATTCTTCCTCTGTTAGTTTAATTGTATCATGTATGTTGGTGTCAGTTGGTGGTGATCGAATACTTTCTTTTGGAGGTGATTTTCTCTCTGGTCCTTCATGTTTCCTGTGATCTTTCGCTGGTTCTTTCTAATCTGGGTACTTTGTCTAAGATCAGAGATGCTGGGACTGACTTATGAACCAATATCTCATAGGCTGCTTCTACCATCCTTCAGCCTTCAACAGGGAAGAGCTATTATGGTGTTCTAATGGTGATTTTTATATTTTCCTCATTCCTTCTACATATTTTTATTTTTTATTTATTTTGTTATGAATATCTTAACATTAATTTCTTAGCTGCACATATATTTGTCAGGATCTGCTCATTTAACAGAGCTTCATTGTCCAGTTTTTGGTGCTTGGTGCTGGAACTTTTGTTTCCTTTTGATTCTCACTTGGGTTTAATGTTATGCGGTCCCCTTGACATTTGAAAAACCAAACATTTAATTTCATTTGTCCAACTTAGAGTTTTGGTGCTGGGAAGATGAGTAAGAAATGACAAATCACAGTCTATTCAGATTATAGAATACTATATTGTTATTTGTCTTTGGAGTTATTTTTCCACCAGGAGACATTACATTACCTGACTTCAAAATATATTACAAGACTATAGTAACCAAAACATCATGAAGCTGATATAAAAATAGGCAAATAGATCAATGGAAAAGGTAAATAACCTAGAAATAAAGCCACATACCTGAAGCCAACTGATCTTTGATAAAGTCCACAAAAACATACAATACCGAAAAGACAACCTGAGCTTTCAGTTTTCAAGCATACCAGAGAGCTGGGAAGAGAAAGATAGGAAAAGGGAAGTTAAAATATCACAAATCTCACTGTTCTTACTGAGATGCAGCTATTTTTGAATAAATGGTCCTCAGATTGTTGCAAATTTTTGGTTAAGTTCCAGAGTTCTTACATAAGTTTAACTTTTTTTCTCCCATGTTTTCATAGCTTTTATGGAGGAGCTGAGTTTTGGAAGTCCTTATTCCATCATTCACACTGATGTCATTCCAAGATACTTAGTTTTAAATATAACCAAATACATGTGGGGTCTGGCTATTGTAAAGTACAAATCACCAAAAAAAAAAAAAGACATTAAAAAAGAGATTTAAGTAAATGGAGAAATAGAGCAGGATCCTGGTCAGGAAGATTCAATATTGTTAAGATGTCACCTCTCCCAAATATGATTTATAGAGTATGTGGAATTATCATCAAAATCCCGGCAGAATTTTTTTGTAGACACCAACCAGATGATTCAAATATTTGTATAGGCAGGTAGAGGAATTTTAATAAATAAAAAAGTTCTGTGTTATGGTATTCAAAAAGAACCTCCATACATACGTCATATTATATATGGTAATTAGCTCATATCAAACATAAAACTTGTAGAAGAAACCATAGAGAAAAATATGTGTGATTTGGAATTTGGCAATCAGTTTTTATATAAAACACTAAAACCATGATCTATAAAAAATGATGGATTATACTTTGTAAAATTACAAACCTTGGATCTGTGAAAAATAATCTGTTAACGTAATGAAAAGTCAACCCATGGAGTTGGAGAAAATATTTCTAAATCATATTTCTGATCCAAACTTGAATCCAGAATACATACCAAATTAAAAACTGAACAATATGAACAATAAGAAAACAACAAAAATATCAAGGACAAGTATGTGGATATCTGAACAAGTGTTTAATCAAACAAGATGCATGGCAAAGAAGTATAAGAAAATACACTTACAGTCAGTCATTAGGGGAAAACAAACTAAAGCTACAATGTGATATTCCTATACACATATTAGGAACACTAAAACAAAAAAGGTAAAATGTTGGTGAAGATGTGGAACAGCAGGAATTCTTATTTATTGCTATTGGGAATGAAAAACTTGTATAATTGTTTTGAGAAAGTTCTATAGTTTTTAAAATAATTTTACACATATGCTTACCAAATGATGTAGTAATCCCACACCAACATATTTACCCAAATGAATCAAATAATTACTGTGATAGTTAATTTTATGTATCAACTTGATTGCTCTAAAGGATGCTCAGATAGCTGGTGAAATATTATTTCTGGGTGTGTATGTAAGGGTGTTTCCTAGAAAAGATTAGCATTTGAATTATTAGACTAGGTAAAGAAGATTGCCCTCACCAATTTGACTGGGTATCATCAAATTCATTTAAGGCCTAAATCAAACAAAAAGGGAGAGGAAGGGAACATCTGTTCTCTGCTTGATTTGATACACCCATTTTCTCCTGCCCTTGGATATCTGTGCTCTGATATCTTGGACTTTCAGTCTCAGACTGGGGCTTACACCATCAGCTCCTTGGGTTCTCAGGCCTTTGATCTTGGACTGAGACTTATAGCATTGGTACCCTTATTCCCAGGCCTTCAGGTTTGGATTGAATCTATACCACTGACTTCCCTAGGTCTCTGGTTTGCAGATGGCAGATCATGGGACTTCTCAGCCTCCATAATCAGGTTAGCCAATCTCTCAAAATAAATCTACACACACACACACACACACACACACACACACACACACACACACATCCTATTGGTTCTATTTCTCTGGATAACTCAGATTAATACAGACTTTGAAACTTACAGTAGTTCAGTTTTGAGGATAAGTTTTCTAAATTGGTTCTGGGGTTTCTAGAATTTCCTCTCTGACTTGATTAGTATTAAAGATGTTAATAGCTCTCATAATCCATTATGTGATTTTTTTTATAAAGCTAGGAGAATTATCTACATTGGATACTCCTAGTCATTCACTTATAAGAAGCAAGGAGGTAGGTGACTCTGTATATGATACTTGCAAGCATTTTTGGAAAACTAAAGATTATAATGATGTTAGTTGGTTGTTCCTAATGTTTCTGGATGAAGTGGTGAAAGAAAAGGATGAGTTAAGAGATTTGAATCCCAGTTCAAGTGCCACATAAATGACCTGAAAGTTTTTATTTGTTCCTTGATGGAGTCCCTTATCACTTCTGGTCAAAGAACTGAAATTGCTGAAAACCAAACACAGAACATCATCCTGGGACTGGCTAAGTTACAATGCAAGCTGAACTTCCAGCACCTCAGGTGTCTACTGTTAAAACAAGGACAAGGATGGGAAAAGAATGGGATCCTATAAATTGAGATGAGAACATGTGGGGATACTCTGATAAATCTGGTGCATTTAGCCCTTAAATTGAGACATTTGCCATGTGAAACAATGCTTATTCTCCTCAGGACCCACCCTACCATCCCTGTTTGCTTATTGACCTATAACTAGGCTAAAGTCCAGAAGGCCCCTGAAGAAGAGATACAAAGTATGACCCATGGGGAGTTATACTATACTTCAGAAGAACTATTGGAGGTTTCTAATTTATAAGAGCAGAAAATCAGGAAACATGTGTAAGAATAATTACTAAGGGTGTCACATAATAGCAGAAGGAACATAAAGCTGGATCAGCCCAGATTTTGTTTTATATAGGCTTACTAAGCAGAGATTCTCCATTTAATGTTGCAGCTCAGGGGTTAGAAAGCGATCTGAGAGTTTGTTTAGTTGGTTGGCTAAAACATGTACCAAAAGATGGTCCACTGTGAGTGAATTGGACATGCTAGAGTAGATTTGTGATATAAGATTCACTCAGCTCACCTGGGAGGGTCTAAAGGACATAAATTTCACCAATGCTTTGAGAAATAAATTGTTATTGTTTAAGCCATACAGTCAATGGTACTTTTGTTATAGCAGCCTGAACTAAAACAGTTACATTCACATAAAAATCTGCACAAGAATTTTTACAGCAGCTTTATTCATAATCACCAAAAACTGGAAACCAAAGAAATTTAATAGGTGAATGGATGAACAAACAGCAACATTTATACAATGGAATACTATTTAGAAATAAAAGGTAAACTATCGATTCAAACAACATGATCGAGTCATAAAAGCATTTTTCAGTGAAAGAAGCTGAACCCAAAATTTGTATGCTTACATTTAATATGACATTCTGAAAATGGAAAAACTTAGGGATAAAAAAAGTAGTGGTTTCCAAGGGAATCAGGAACGTATGTCCACACAAAATCCTGCACACAAATGTTTATGGTAGCTTTATTCATTATTGGCAAAACTTGGAAGCGAGCAAGATGTCCTTAAGTAGATGAATGAATAAACCATGGAATCTATAGACAATGGAGTATAATTAAGTGCTAAAAAGAAATGAGCTACCAAGCCATGAAAAGACTTGGAGGAAACTTAAATACATATTACTAAGTGAAAGAACCCAATTTGAAAGAGCTACATATTGTATTATTCCAACTATATGACATTCTGGAAAAGGCAAAACTACAGAGAGAAAGATCAGTGTATACCAGGGCCTACAGAGGATGGAGTGATGAATAGACAGAGGATTTTTAAGGCAGTGAAACTACTCTGTATGATACTATAATGGTGGATACATGTCATTATACATTTGTCCAAACCCATGGAATGTACAACACCAAGAGGGAACCCTAATGTAAACTATAGACTGAATGATAATGATGTGTCAGAGTAGATTCATTAATTATAACAAATATACTATTCTGGTGAGGGTTGTTGCTAATGAGGGATGCTGTGCCCATATGGGGGCAGAAGGTGTATGAGAATTCTATGCACCTTCTGTTCAAGTTTGTTATGATCTTAAAACTGATCTAAACATAAAACATATTAAAACTATAAATGGGATCCTATTATACACATTCTTCTGCGTGTGCTTTTTTTAAAAAAAATCATATTTCATGGCTGTCTTTTCACAGTACATTCACATCTGTTTCATCTTTTCAGACTTGGTAATTGATGTGACCAATTGCCTAGGGTTGGACATTTTGAACCATCTCAGTATTTTATGTAAAACATCTTTGTATACTGGAATATTGAAAAGGCAGTGGGTGAACATTAGGGAACACCTTCTCCTAAAAGTGCACATTTTGCATTTACAAAAAGCACAAATGATTACATTATTGAAAGCAGCAGCAGTCCCCAACCTTTTTGGCACCAGGAGCAGGTTTCATGGAAGACAACTTTTCCATGGGTTGGGGGCGGGGCTCAGGCAGTGATGAGAGTGATGGGGAGCAGCTGTAAATACAGCTGAAGTTTCACTTACTCACCGCTGCTTACCTTCTGCAGTGCAGCCCGGTTCCTAAGTTCCATGGAAGACAATTTTTCCATGGACGAGGTGGGGGGTTACAGAGCTCAGGTGGTGATGCCCAGCCCTGGTCCTAACAAGGCCACTGACTGGTACTGGGCTGCAGCCTGGGGGTTGAGAACTGCAGGAAAACAGCATGCTGGTGTTGGCAATTGGAATTGGGTGTTCAGGATTTCATTACTGCTGAAAGGATGGTATTGTTCCAATGACAGTTCTAAAACAATGAATTAATGACATACTAATGTGGTTTTAGATCACTTTGAATGACAGAGGTAGCTTATGTGTAAAAAGGCCACTGCTACTTTTATACATTTATGTGTAAAAAGGTCACTGTCACTTTCCACTGTAGAGGAAATGACTAAAATATCTTAACTTAGACAGCAAACTACAAATAAATAAATGTTTCCTGTATAGTTCTAATGTTTACTTGGTATCAATAAAATGGTCCAAAATAAATTTGAAGACCATGGCAAGTTATAGCTGTGTTAATGGTGAACCATGAGATTTACTGTTTAAATTGAACAGCTGAAAGAATTCTTTTGATATATGAAGATGGAAAACAAGACATTTATAATGTGCATTACCTCCAGACTACATTACTCTTTGGAATCATATAACTTCAGTAATGAGAATTTTGTTATATTGTTATAACTTTATTCTTCATGTCTATTTCAAGATGATAAACTATAGCTCCCGTTTTCTGGGCACATTGTTTTCCATAGACTAGGAAAAACATTGAAATAGTTTTAGTGAAGTATTTTGAGAAGCTAAATGACCTTTGGTTTGAGACAGTTATTTATAAGTACCCAAATATTCTTTGTTAGGTGACCATCATAAAGTGAAAGGGATGATGAATGCACTTGACCACCAAGTAGTCCTTTTGCTGTGGCTGCATATTTAGACAAATCCAAAGCAGATTCAAAACTTGAATTTTGGCATTTCTATTTTCTACAACTAACATGTGGAAAAGGTCTGTAATATAAATCTGAAGCATGTGGTCATTGATGAGGGTCATGTGTGTTAATCTCAGTCTAACCAGCTGCACAGTGCACTTAAGGAGACCATGGAAAACAACCCCAGAGACTTGATCATCTTTTATCTTGCTTTGATTTTCAACATACATACTCAGATTATTCAATGCATTTAAGATGTTCTCTAATATTGTGGCCAGGATTTATGATCATGCTTCCACAATTGAAATAACACCCAGTTAATGAATAATGGCTTGGTTAACTGAAAGCCTGCATTTTTGTCCAGTGTGACCAACCTTTTTCAGTAATTCCAGGATCCTCAGTTGACTCAAGCAGGTGAAGGCATTCCTGAAGTTGTTTAGCATTCAGGATATCATCATATGAACTATTTGGAAAGTCTTCTGCTGGAAGTGAGGGGAACTGTCGAAGGCTGCTACCACCCCACTGCTGGCCCACATTCTGTAAATGCAGTAGCAGACGCTGACTTGGAAGCCCATGGGCACCTTCTATCTTGTTGCTGGAGGTTGTGCGTGGCACAATGGTGGACAAGGAGCAGGAGGATTGTGGGGACTAGTGTAGGGACCTCCAGGACATACAAGTTATTTTTTCAGACTTCAGTTTTCATGTATGTGTAACACAGATAATGCTCTATAAATTAGCAACATATTAATATTAATTATCCTGATATTCCAAAGGAATGATTCACTAAAAGGAGAGTAAGAATTTGGAGATAACTCAAAGTGCTAAAAATAGAGATACCATTATATCCAGCAATAGCATTATTAGGCATCTATCCAAAAGAGCATAAGACATTTTATAATAAAGACATCTGCACCCGAATGTTTATGGCAACACAATGCGCTATTGCAAGGATGTGGAAACAACCCAAGTGCCCATCAAATCATGAGTGGATTATTAAAATTAGGTATATGTATACAATGGAATATTACTCAATTATAAGAAACGACAGTGATCTAGCAATGCTTACATTGTCCTGGATTGAGCTTGAGCCCATTATCCGAAATGAGGTGACACAAGACTGGAAGAATGGGCCCCACATGTATTTGCCATCAAATTGGTATTGACTGATTAACACTACGGTGCTCAAATGGTGGTGGTGTACTCTAGGGATTAGGGAGTTCGGGGGGTAGACTCACAACTGAGGGACGTGGTGAGCATTGTGGAGGGGAGGGGCATACCTCTAACCCTTTTAGGGAAAGGCAAAGATATAAAATGTAACCAAAATGTTTGTACTCTCACAATTTCCTGAAAAAAAAAAAAGCTAGCAAAGGTTACCATGCAACTCTCTAGGCTCACAGACTAAGAGCGCTTTCTTCCACCTGAAACATTCCCTGAAGATCTTGTAAATAAATACAAGCAATTAAATGTGAAAAAAAATGTCTGACAGAAAGATACTTCATGTTCTTATTCATATGTGGGAGCCAAAAAATTTGAGCTCATGAAAGTAGAGAGTAGAATGATGTTTACCAGAAGCTGGCAAGAGTAGTGTGGAGTGGGGGGAGGATGAAGAGAATTTGGTTAATGGGTACAAAATACAGTTAGATAGAAGGAATAAGATCTAGTGTTTGGTAGCACAATAAGGTGATTATAGTTAACAATATATTTTGTTTTTGTTTTTGTTTTTATAGAGAGGGTCTCTGCTGTCCAGTCTAGAGAGCAGTGGCATCATCATAACTAACTGCAGTTTCAAACTCCTGGGCTCAAGCCATCCTCCTGCCTGAGCCTCCAGATTAGCTGGGACTATAGGTGTGCACCACTACACCTGGCTATTTTTTTAAAACTTTTTTTAGTAGACATGGGGGTCTCTCTTTGTTGTCCAGGGTGGTCTTGAACTCCAGATCTCAGGTGATCCTCCTGCCTCTGCCTCCCAAATTGCTGGCATTACAGGAGTGAGCCCCTGTGCCCTGCCAACATTAATTTATCATATATTTCAAAATAGATAGAAGATTTGGAATGTCCCCAACACAAATAAATGATAACTGTTTGAGGTGATGAATATGCTAATTACTGGGATATGGTCATTACACATTGTATGCTTATATGAAAATATCATATGTACCCCATAAATATGTACAAGTATTATAAGGTATTATAGATCCATACAATTAAAAATAAATGGAAGCTTAACATGTATATGTTTGTGTGTGTGCATATATATATATATATATATATATTCAGATCTTCACATACTTGTAATCATTTCCAAAAATTAGAGTAAATTTTCTGCCAAAAGACCATCTAGTTAGCTTTTGGAATTACCTATGTATTGTTTAATATTTTAGTAATTTTTCCCACAAAAGGCAAGTATACAGGATTTATGTGTGCTATTACAATGAGAAGTGAAATTGGCAGGATGTACTTATAGAGAAACTTAATTTTTTTATCCTACTTTGTCTTTAAATCTCTGCGGCCTTGGTGTTTCCTCTGTCCCAGATTCCAACTCAGGCAGGTCTTTTATAGTCATTCTTGGGTAACACAGGTTTCTGACCACTACAATTAAAATCAAACTGAACAAATGGTACCAGGTTCGATTCAGAGACTAGAATGCCCCTCCAAATATAATTGCCATTAGGAATGAGAAAAAGTAAAGGAAGCATAAAAATTCTTATTTCACTGGTCATATATTTGTCCTTTCTGTGTCTTGCATTAATTTAAAGCTGACTTTTTGTCTCATGGGTACTTCTGGGGTTCTTCTGAGTTTCTCCTTCCTCCCCACTAGGCTTGTCCTATGCGCAGTCCACTTGACAAGGTAAAGCATCTGTCTGATCTCTTGTTCCACTCTTAGAACCTTAGGCAACCTGCATTACATTCACCTTATCCTTTTGGGATCTTTCTTATGGGTAGCCCACATCCAGGAAAGATTCAAACATCCTTTCAGGTCACCAAGTTCACTGCCTCACTTCTCCTTCATTATACCTTCAAAGCAGTTAGTCATCCATTTCTTATACTTTTGATTTTCCTTGAAACTATCAAATAGCAGTTGATTGTGTCTTGTAAACTGCTAAGGACATGTGAATTTCTAGGTTTCAGAATGGAAACCACTGACCTGTCTTGTGAAACTTGTCACTAGTGTTTCCTTGAATCATTCCTTCTCACTGGACTCTATCTTTTCATTCTAACTTCCAAGTGTGCATGGGAATTTCATAGTCTTAAACATTTTCCCATGTCTCTAAAGAACCTCCAAGCTATGCATCCTATTTCTTCTTTCATTTGCCATCACTTCATCTGTTAGTGGGGCTACAATTACTATAATACTTGACACCTAGGACACTTCTTGTTTGCTGATCTCACTTTGAGATTTTGCAAGCTTAGGGAATACCAGTTATTTTAAAGATTAGAATGAGTCAAAATAATCACAGAACTAAATCATTCATTGGCTGAATATCCCATACCAATTTTTCATACTCAAAAGCTGATTTTTTTTAAAATTTTGCATCCTCTGTACACCAACATTAATAACTAAATTGTAATGACTGAAAAAAATATTTAGTCACAATTCTTCAACCAAAATAAGCAGAAATAATTCACCCCAAGAATATTGAATACATATTGTGTTTACAAAATCATCTATGTTTTGTCACATGATATTTATCAACTATACTCCTTTTTATTCTCTGTAAACTAAGACAGATGATCAAAATGTTTGGTTTAGCATAACACACATAATAGGTGCTATTAAAGCCTGTGACACACCCCATGGATGCTCCCAAGATTCTGTGCAAGTCCTGAGTACACCATATTGTTTTAGGGTTCTATTCATTTGGGTTTAGAATCCTCCCTGACACTCATTCTTCTTGGGTAACTACTGAAAGTGAGATAGCTCAAGTATTAGCTCAATTCCACATACATTTATTGAGTGTCTGCTATGTGCCAGGAATTTCGTTAAATATACAAAGTAAATTCAAAATTTCACCAAGATAAAGTCTGTCTAGTGGAAGTGATGGGAATATAGTATTGTGATTCAGCAACTACTTAGTAGCTTTCAGTGGGATAAAAATCTGATTTCATATCATTGAATATGCCAGAGGAAGCAAGTTTGGTGAAATTCTTAACAAATATGCAAATATAACCATGTTTACACATTATATGATCAAAATTACTGTAACAAAAGAGACTATGAAACCATATTTATAATGATGATTACAGAATGTTTCATGTGATGGAATAAAGCCATTATGAGCATGCTTCTTAACATATTCTATTTTTGCTTTTGACATGAAATAGTTGAACAAATAAAAAGATAATAACCTCATAATTTTATTTCATGCTCCAGATTTCTGAACATGGAAAGGAACCCAGGCTATGGGATTTTCAATTCTCCTTCCTTGTTCCAGAATAAAGAGGGCTTCAATAGGTACAAATGGTAGGTGGGGCTCACTCTTGGAGTGAACAGTGTGAGGTGGGGAGTGATATGCTCAGCGAGCAAATTGGTGGTATATTTTATAGGGCTGAAACCTTCTGGTAAGCAGCAGGTTGGAATAATCAGATTTATTATTAAATTGCTCCTAGATAGCTGAGCATCTGAGAAGTAATCAGTTTTCTGTAAACCAAGACATATCCTATTCCTTTCATTTATCTCCACAACCCCCTTCCCAGCCTTTGGGCCCACAGTACTTTGAGTGGACTGCAAAAACAAGTCTCCCTTCTGTAAGACAGTTTCTATTGCACTGTGCTGCATCAGGATCTGCAGGCATGGAGCTCATTGCTCTTGCATACAAGTGGTTTACAAAAGAATGAGCTAGAAGTTCATCTGGAAAGCTTTCTTGCTGTTATTACTAACTTAATCCTAACATAAATCTTGTATTCCAACATTGTCAATAATAATACTAATAAAAATAATAGCAGCTAACATTTATTCAGTATTTAGAATGTTCTAGGCACTGTTTGGAGGGCTTTTAAATAGTAGCATATCTTATATTCACAGCAACCTAGGAGGTAGGTACTATTATAGCCCCTATTTTACAAAGTTGATACATGAAGAGTTTAAGTATTTTGCTTGAGGTCTGACACCTAGGATTTTGACTCTAGGGTTTACTTTCTTATGCAACATACTGCTGCTTGGTTCAGCTGATAATAGCAGTCAAACAACTTTTCAATATCTGATAATGTGTGTACAGCTTTGTACTTTCAGCTATTACCAAATCTTATCAAGCAAGGTACTTCCCCGGTGTATGCTTTTGGAATTTGGTTTGGAACCCTATCATGAATTCCCACACCATAAACTAAAGATTTGTGAAAATGTTCCTTGGTTCCTTATCTCTCTTACATGGGCCTCTTCACCTACTCAGCTGCAACTCAACTATATCAATTCTCTGCCCCCCAAAAAAATTCTCTGTGAAGCCTTTTCTTACTCTTGTGATTGGGCCAGGCCCTTGTGATGAAAACTCATAGAACACCATGGATTTATTTTTTAATATTTTTCATGTAATCATTATTATAAGGGATATTTTTTTGAGACAGAGTCTCAGGCTAGAGTGAGTGCTGTGGCCATGGCATCAGCCTAGTTCACAGCAACCTCAAACTCCTGGGCTCAAGTGATCCTCCTGCCTTAGCCTTCTGAGTAGCTGGGACTACAGGCGTGTGCCACCATGCCCGGCTAATTTGTTTGTTTCTATTTTTAATTGAATGACTAATTTTTTCTATTTTTAGTAGAGATGAGGTCTCACTCTTCCTCAGGCTGGTCCTGAATTCATGACCTCAAGCGATCCTCCTGCCTTGGCCTCCTAGAGTGTTAGGATTACAGGCTTGAGCCACCATGCCTGGCCATAAGGGATTCTTTAATGCCTGTCTTACCCTCTATACTGGATGCTCTATAAGAGCCAGAATTGGGTCTATCTTGTGTACTGTTGTATTTAAAGCATTTATTTGATACCTAGTGCATGGTAAGACTAAGTACTGATGCACAAATGACTTTTCTTCCTGTTTTTCCATATAGATTATCCTCAAATAGATCCATGTCCCACCCACTTCCCTTTGTAATTAACTCTTGACACTATGTTCTGATTTTCCTGTATTCTTGGTCAATCTAATAGCACCAACCATCAATTTCATTTGGTTAATTAAGTCCTTAGTCTATATAATCCTTGCCCTCAAGAAACTGTCAGTTGAAAGGGTAAGACAAGGATAACAATCCTGAGAGTAAAAGGTGTACTGTGATAAATACTGCAATGTATCTTATATCAGAGTTCAGAGAGTTTAGAAAGTGGAGAAAAGGGACAAACGCATTAGATCTCCACAGCTATGTTGTAATGTATATAGTTAATCTGAAAATTCCCCTCAGTAGTTTTCTCCAAAAAAAATCAGACAGAATAAAGTAAAAGTAGACCTTGGAAGCTATTTTAACCTATGACTGCCTTCTCTAAAATAGTTTCTTACTAGACTACCCCTTCCTTCCTCAGGAAATTGAAATGGTGTACAAAGCATTTATTTCTTTTTTGTTTTTTCTTGCATTACTTAAACACAGGTTTTGACCTTGGCAGAATAAAGCAAGTTGTTTACAAAAACAAAAGAGGAATCAATGTTTTCTCAAATAACTTCAGTCTAAAATAGACAATAGCTATTTTATTTGCAGGTTGTACCTACCATTCTGTTTTCTTGTTTTCCAAGTCCACTCTGCATTTCTGATACAGCTGAGAAAAGTTTTGGGAGAGTGAAAGACAAGAACATTATGCTGTCAACCCTGCCTGCAGGGTATGTACATCCCACCCCATCTTTAGCAGTATCAATGAGCCCCACAAAGAACAAGACAGTTTCTTAGCAAGTGGAAGCCAGAAGTCCCTCACTGAGTCTCTATTCTCCCACAAAAGCCTTAGGAATGGTGTCATGAAGGTCATTCATTTCCAATTTGTGGCCAAGTTGATTACTATGTGTCTTAGAGATGACCTTTTTGTTATGAATCTTGTCAGTGTTTAATGTCCATCTTGTATCTGTATGTCTGAATATCTGATGATACCAGGGAAGTTTTCCTCAATAATTTCCTCAAATAGGTTTTCCATATTTTTAACTCTTATTCTTCTCCCTCAGGGATACCTATAATTCGAATGTTAGTTTGCTTCACATAGTCCCATATCTCTCTCAGTGATTGCTCAGACTTTTTAATTGACTTCTTTGCCTCTTTGAATGGCTGGGTTATCTTAAGAGGCTTGTATTCTTTTTTTGACAAATTTGTTGAAGTACAATTTACATTGCATTCCATTAATCAATTTTAAGTGAACAATTAAATGATTTTTAGTGAATTTACCAAGTAGTACAGCTATGCACATAAATCAGTTTTAGAAGATTTCCTTCCCCATATTAAGGCCTCTAATTCCCATCCCCAACTACATTTCAAGCATGCCCCTCCCCATCACAATGCTCTCCACATCCCTCAACTGTGGGTCTACCATTCAATCCCCAAATCCCAGGTGGACACAACCACCATTTGAGCACCATAGTGTTAATCAGTCAGTACCAATTTGATGGCAAGTACATGTGGGGCCCATTCTTCCAGTCTTGGGTCACCTCATTTTGAATAATGGGCTCCAGCTCAATTCAGGATAATATAAGCGGTGCTAGTTCACTGTCATTTCTTAAAATTGAGTAATATTCCATTGTAAACATATACCAAATTTTAATAATCCACTCATGAATTGACAGGCACTTGGGTTGTTTCCACGACCTAGCAATAGTGAATTGTGCTACGATAAACATTCGGGTGCAGATATCTTTACAACAGAATGTCTTGTGTTCTTTTGGGTAGATGCCTAATAATGCTGTTGCTGGATCGAATGGTATTTCTAT
>CAUYRT010103163.1:0-53017 GCA_963574885.1 Lepilemur ruficaudatus | reverse complement strand
ACATGCCACCACACCAAGCTAATTTTTCCATTTTTTGTACAGACAGGGTCTCATTATTGCCCAGACAGGTCTCAAACTCCTGGGCTCAAGCATTCCTCCTGCCTTGGCTCCCAAAGTGCTAGGATTACAGACATGAGCCACCTCACCCAGCCTGTATATAACTTTTGACTCCCCTAAAACTTAACAATTAATAGCCTGCTATTGACTAGAAGGAAGCCTTATCAATAACATAAACAGTCTATACATATTTTATATGTTATATGTATTATATGGTATCGTCTTACAATAAAATGAGCTAGAGAAAAAATATTGTTAAGAAAATCATAAGGAAAAGAACATATATTTACTATTCATTAAATGGAAGGGGATCATTGTAAAGTTCTTCATGCTTGTCATATTCTCGTTGAGTAGGCTGAGGAGGAGGAGAAAGGAGGGTTAGTCTTGCTGTTTCAGAGGTGGCACAGGCAGAAAAAAATCTACATATAAGTGGACCCACATGGTTCAAACCCATGTTGTTCAAGGGTCAGCTATATTTGGTTTTATGACATCTCAAAAAGCCTCATTTGATCTTTTTTGCAATTAAGTAAAAATATGACACCATCAGAGGTTTTCTGTTCTCTGCATGGGAACCATTGTTTTTATAATATCTTGTCTTACTAGTATTCTTGTAAATGCTCTATACAGGCTCTATAATTGTTATAACTGGCCTTCATCTAGATTAGACAAGTCAAGACTTATATTTAAAGGGTCTTTTTTTTTTTTTTGTAAGCTTTTCCAAGCACAGACTTTAAGGAAAACTGAGTAGGAAAAGTGACATCAGAGTAATTCCACTGATTATTGATAATTAGGGCCTTTCATCTGTGCAGTTAAAAGAGCTGTAAGAACATTATCTCATAATTCTCAAATGGCCCTGTGAAGTGGGCAGGCAGATACTATTACCCTAATTTACAGAAGTTTGTGGTCTTTAAGAGGTTAGAAATCTCCTTCACATAGAGTTAAAAGCAAAAGCAGGGATAAATTTTAAAAAGTGTTTCTTAATCTTTCTAGACTACTCTAAGTCACAATTGGTGTTTTTAGAACTATAAGGATTATTATAATATAGTTTTGAATTTTTTCTAATCAAAAGATAAAAACATGAAATGAAAATTTCCCTTCGGTTCTGGTTAGTGCATTTCATGCTCAACTAAACATTTCTAGTGGGCGCTTAATAAATACTTAATGATGAGGGTCCCTCTTATCAAAAATACTTAAGACTTTACAAAGAAAAATAGACACACTGTCGTTTATTTATCACCTAAATATCCTCATGAATTGTACTTTGTTCTTAAATGTTCCCCAGAACTACACAATGTACCTAGCATACAACACCTATTTTGGGTGCAGATTATTTTATTCTTAACTTTTAGATGAAGAGACATTTTCTGCAGTAAAACAGCAATCTAATATTGGAACAATTTATGAATAATGTTCTACAAATAGCAAAGCGTATTTTTTAAGTTGCAACAAAATTATCAAAATTTGGTAATAGTTGTCAGTCTAAGATTCTTCATAATTTTTGTTCAAGTATGTTAAAGTTTTAATGAGTTAGAGGTAGAGTCCTTGAGGACCATAGCTGCTTCAGGAGCCATTAAAGAAAGGGCTGAATGCAAATACAGGGTAGATAACAAATCCTCATACTGTAAACCTGTACTTGGCCTTGGCATACCTGTAGAAAAACAGGATCCAATGTTATTTTCAAACACCATTCTGAGATAAGGATATTTTCCGTATTACTCTATCCTGCTGATTATAAATTTATTAAAACCTTGATAAATTTCATAAAAATGCCTATGGATATATCCACCATATTCTTAGTAGGAGTTAATATCTATGTTTTATAACAAGAAACTGGAGACCCTTTGTTTTACTCTCAAAATTTATTAAAAAGTAGTCTATGCTCACTGTCTCTACTTTTTCACTTCCTGCATATGCCTGAGTCTTACTGGTAACTATCTTCTTCCTCCCACTGTTTTTCTTAATCTGTTCTGGCAAAACTCAGCAGTAACTTTTTAACTACCAGATTCAGCAGCATCATCTTATTTCTTATTCCAGTTCACTTGTCATATTTGATACTTTGACCTCTCCCTGTTCTCTTTACTTTTTTGTTATTGCTGTCCCCTGTTTTGCTTTCCTTTTTCTTTCTGTCTCCTTCATTGTTGTCTTCCTTGTACTTCACTACTTGTCCTGTAACTACCCCAGCTTTCTCTTTTCTCTGTGCTTTCACTTGAAAGTCACATCCACCCTCCACACTCCACCTCCTACTATCTTCACTCTCAGTTCATTGTGAGCTGCTTCCAAATCTATGTCTTTAGTTCTCCCTTTTTCTCAAAAACTCAGATCCACTTTTCTCAACTGTTTGGTAAGCAGTGCTGTATAAATATACTATAGATACTTCCAACTCAGTGTGTCTTAACTGTTACTTCAAATATGTTTCTTCCCCTAGTTTCCTGTTTTAGTTAATGGCATTGCAGTCATACTCATAACTCAGGCTGAAAATATAAGTGATCTTTATTACTTTTTTTCTCCTTCATCTCCAGTCCATTGGCTTACCTACTCCTGTATGTCTACAGTATTTTGCAGACCCATCCATTCATCTATTCCCATGGTCACTGCACCAGATCAGATCATCTTCTCCTGATTTCTACCTATTTACCTCTAGTCCTTCACATTGCTTCCTGAAATATACACCTGATCATTTGATTTCCCTTGAATGGCTTCTCTGGGCTGTTTTTATTCGTAACATCCCTGACACCAAGTGTGTGGGTTCCCCCACCCTGACACACAGACCAATTCTCTTAACTCTGTGGACACCAGCTGGGTGTTCTACAATTAAATTCTGACACTACTCAGCGTTAGTGCAGACCCTACAAGTCTCACTTATGAGCTCAGTCCCTCAAGATTGCCCCCACTTCAAATACTAGGTGAAAGTATTGGGACCCAATGTTATGTAAACTATGCCTGGCTGCAAATTGGGTATTCTCATGACCCTCTCTCCAGGTTCAATTATTTGCTAGAACGGCTCACAGGACTCAGGAAAGTGCTTTACTTACTATTACTGATTTATTATAAAGGATACAACTCAGGAACAACTAAATGGAAGAGTTGCATAGGGCAAGATATGGGGTAAGGAATGCAAAGCTTTTATGCCCTTTCCAGGCATGCTGCCCTTCCAGCAGGTCTATGTGTTCATCAACCTAGAAGCTGTTTGAACCCTGTGGTTAATGGTTTTTATGGAGACTCTATTATGTAGGCATGACTGATTAAATCATTGGCCACTGGTGAATAGCTCAATCTCCAGCCCCTGTCCTCTCCTCAGAGGTCAGCAGGTAGGACTGAAATTTCCAACCCTCTAACCCTGCCTTGGTCTTTCCCATGACCAGCCCCATTTTGAAGCTATTTAGGGGTCCTCAGCCACCACTCATCTCGTTGGCATACAAAATGACACTCTTATCACTAGGGATTCCAAGAGTTTTAAGAGCTGTGTGCCAGGAACCATGAACAAAGACCAAATATTAATATATATTTCCTATTAAACAGTGGCTTCCTATCACCTAAAGTATGAAGTTCTAATGCCTCATGACATCTCACCTTGACTGTATCCCACCTTGACTCTCTTTCCATGAGACCAGATTTTTAAAATTTATACCCTATCTGCATGATTTTTATATTTTTGCTATTCCCTCTACAAAGTATTCCTTCCTCTATTTCTTCCTATAAAAATCCTACTACAGATACTGTTTTCTTCATGAAACTCTAATTCCTCCAGAGTTAATATTCCCCTGATACATGCATTCAAAATACCTGGACTAAATATTTTCTATTACATCTTTGAATTTTTACTTCAAATTATAGTTCATTGTGTATAAATATCTCTCTTCCATGCTATTATGAGTTTATTTTGGGTATAAGCTACATGTAGAACACAGCCATACTTTTATAACTAAGCATGTAGTACTCTTTGCTTTCAACTTTTAGATAAATTCTATAATTCATTGAGCAGACCAATTGAGCAATTTAAGAATTGGTTCATCTTCATAATATCCCTTAAAAAATGACTAGAAAGAATAATTTTACTTCACAGATGGTAAAAGCACAGGAAAAAGTTACTGCTTTGTACATGTTCCTGAAATCAGTAATGAAAACAGAAATGGAATCTTCTATCATCTATAGTAAACTATTCTCAATAATTAACATTTTAATGTTGTGTGTGTTCCATCTGTATTCGTAATATGGGCTGGCAGGATTCAAAACATCCCATACTTTATTCCATTCTTATATCCTCACTAGCCATTCAGTCATCATTTAGAAGTGCCTGCTGTGTGCCACGCACAATTCTAGGTGCTAGAATATAACTGTAAACAAAATACAGTCTGTCTTCTAGGTTCAGAAAACAGTCATGTAAAGAAAGCAAATATATATAACATAGTAGTCAATTGAATTGTAAAAAATGCTAAGAAAATAGAGAGGAAATCTGTATATGATTGTTAGAATCTGGGCTAAATTGTTTGCCATCAGTTTAAATTTCTATTGAAATCCTTGTTTGTCTATCACCTTCCTTGCCTATGCTAATTTTATTTCAGTTTTGTATTTTGGGTTTCAGATTATATAGTGATATATAAATATTAAACCTAAATAGAATTTATTAAACTTAAATGTGATTTATTGAAAAAAATGTGTTATTCATGCTAAATAATATATAAGTTCTTAGAAAAATTATATGAACATGAAATCTCTGAAATTTTAATTTTTCAGCTTTAGGGGTTTATATTTAAAAGAGCTGTGTTGAGTGAAACTAAGTCTTTATATGTGGTAGTTTGCTTGGATCAAGAGGTACATATATACCATTTTTAGTCAGATGATCAATTTATTTCTGTCGGTACCAGTTAATATTATACATTTGCTAATCTTAAATGGCCATCAATTCTACTTGGCTTTAAACATACTCTGTGCTCTACCTAGGGTTACTTTATTTTCTGGTCTTCCTGAGCTATAGCAAAAAATATCTATCATTGCCTGCCCTACTCTGGCAACTGATCTAAGAGAAGCTACTTTTTCTACATCCTTGCTGTGTGACTAGTAGACCATGCCAGCTTCTCAACCCTACCCACTGGCCAAGCTAATTAGATCAGAGGAAACCCTGAATAAGGGTGGCCCATTCATGGCTAAACAGGTATTTTATGGTCTGGTGTGACGGGATTTGCTAAGGCAGAGATGATAAGGGGTTTTTCTTGTTTGTTTTCGTTTTTTTATAAAGACAAAGTCTTGTTCTGTTTCCCAAGCTAGAATGCAGTGCATTGGGGCAGGTGGGCGGGGGGGGATCAGGGCGCATCATCAAAGCTTACCGCAGCCTCAAACTCCTGGGCTCAGGTGATCCTCCTGCCTCAGCCTCACAAGTAGCTAAGACAACTGGTATGCCACCACGTCCGGCTAATCTTTTTATTTTTTGTAGAGATGGGGTCTTGCTCAGGCTGGTCTCGAACTCCTGGGCTCAAGGGATCCTCCTGCCTCAGCCTCCCAAAGTACTAGGGAGGCAGGCTTACAGGCGTGAGCCACTGCACCTGGCCAGAGACAATAGTCTTTGAGTGACATATTCTTCTTCTCAGGATTTTCAACTTACTGATGTAGAGAAGCTGTTGGATGGTAATGAGCACTATAACTGAGAGGTCCCATAGAGCTTGCATTAGGGTAGTGATTATTGGCCATCTGTATGCTGCAGAAGTTTCCTGAAAGGGAGAAAAGAAAAGAATTGGTAAACAGAAGCAGAGACTGTGTGTGGGAAGTGTACATCCATGGATGTGAGAGTTTGTATGTAAAAGAGAAAGACACCTGCCTGCAAAGAGACTTGCAGCAGTTCCTGGTGACTTCCTGGGCCCCATGAAGCCTAGACTGACCCCCTCCCTAACCTGCAGACCTACCATGCTCATTCCCAACTCTGCATTTGCTTAAGTTGGTCTCCCTACTTCTGATCTTTCTCACACTTCAAGCTATCCTGAATATTACCACCAGGTTTGTGTTCTTTAAAATGCTTAAAATTTTAGGATCATGTTATTTACCTGGCCAAAATTCACAAATAGTTCCCTCATTGCCTTATAATAAACTTTAAATTCTTTGGCAATGAGTATATGGCCTTTTTCAACTCTGTTCTCTAAGATGTTTTCTCTAAAAGAGCAAAGTTCATTGAATTTGGTATTTTAGTGTCACAGGTCATGGTGAAAGTCAGTAGCTCTGTTTTCCTGGCTGTTTGTCTCCTGGAATTTTACTGAGAGTATCACCTGGACTGGTTGCCCCAGAATCATTTGTTGTACAAGAAAACAGAAATGGCAGCTGGGTGTGGTGGCTCACGCCTGTAATCCTAGCACTCTGGGAGGCCGAGGTAGAAGGATTGCTTGAGCTCAAGAGTTTGAGACCAGCTTGAGCAAGAGTGAGACCCCATCTCTACTAAAAATAGAAAAATTAGCTGAGTGTGGTAGTGCGCACCTATAGTCCCAGCCACTCAGGAGGCTGAGGCAGGAGGATCACTTGAGCCAGGAGTTTGAGGTTGCAGTGAGCTATGATGACGCTACTGCACTCTACCCGGGGTGACAGAGCAAGACTCTGTCTCTCAAAAAAACAAAAAACAACGACAAAAAAGAAAGAAAACAAAAATGGCTCTGAGGTTGAAACATGAGCTGCTGGAGGCATGTTTCCATGTGGTGAACATGGACGGTGGTGCTTTCTGGGACTTTTGTACCCAAAGACTTTTATGAGGCCAGCCTTCCTCACTCAGCTTCTTGCCAACTGACAGGCAGTCTGATGAGAGCTCTGCCTGCACCTGACGATGTGCCAAGCTGTCCAGTGGCCTTTGGGTTAAAACCTTTGGGTTTTAAATTCTAAATGTTTTTATTGATCAGAATGAAATAGCCCTTTAGAGATCATTTAATTTTTGCTTTGAAAGCCTTGACCACCACACTGCCAACAGGGTTGACTTACAGTATGGTTAGTTAAACTGGCATTCATTTGGGAATTTTTCAGAATTCTAAGTTTAATGTGTCAGCATTCAGCCTTATCTTCTTTTTTGAAAAAATGCAAAGAACAGTTACATATAATCCTTGACAAGGTATGAAATACAATGATCCCCTTCCTGATAATGGCTCTCCATTATCTGTAGACTATCCTTTAAAGGTTACCTATAAAAATCTTAACTCTATAAGTCAATGTCTTTCACAATTTTTTCCTATTTTTGCCCTACTCCTTCTCTAAAAGAATTTTGTCTTTCAGCAAAATGAGTCTATTCATTCCTTTTCCTCCCCACAACATGCCAGGCATATTTCTATCTCAGTAGCTTTGTGCATCACGTCTGTCCGGTCTGAAATGTCCTCTCTGCCATCACTACCTTGTAAGGCCCAGCTTAATATTTACTTCCCCATATCAGAATAATGATAAATTATATATTGGCATCAGTAAATACTTTTTAAATAAATAACGTATCCTTCAGCGCCAGAAGAAATCTGTACTATGAATTTTGTAGGGGAGGAAAAAGCGTTTCCTCTACCCTCCTAGTTTCAGTGGCTGGGCCCTGCAAATTAAACTAACAGAAGACAGATTAACAGGAGACATGGTTTGTTACATATGCATATGGAGGACTTTATAGAAAAGAAGTGAAGTCCCAAAGTAGTTAGGTCTGAGATCTTGACATACCATTTTTAGTAAAGAGTGATAAATTGTAGAAATGTGACAAGACAAAGAAAGAGGGGTTTGAGGCCAGATGCAGTGGCTCACTCCTGTAATTGTACCACTTTGGAAGGCTGAGGTGGGAGGATCACTTGAGCCCAGGAGTTTGAAACCAGCCTGAGCAACATAGAGAGACCCAGTCTCTACCAAAAAAAAAAAAAAAAAAAAATTGAAAAATTAGCTGGGTGTGGTGGGGTGTGCCTGTACTCTTAGCTACTTGGGAGGCTGAGACAGGTGGATAGTGGATAGTTTGAGCCCAGGAGTTTGAGGTTACAGTGAGCTATGATGATACCACTGCACTCTAGCCTGGGCAACAGAGACCCTGTCTCAAAAAAATAAAAGAGGGTTTGAGTTTTCTAGGGGTGGTAAATTGTGGGAGGGTAAACATATGGGGGAAACTAATAGAAGAAAAGGGTTGTTTTTTGTAAGATTTATTATGCAGATTTCTCTCATGCCATCTCTGGGCTAAAGAATCCAGAGTCATCTCAGGTAATTAAGAGTCATTTCTCCCTTTTTGTATGAAATGGGGGACATTTTCACAAAGGGAGATTTATACTCTGCTTTTAGGCAAAGGGGGAAGGGTAGAGAGTTATTCTGTACTGTTTCTTAGGTACCTTCCATTCAAAATAATCTGTATGTGAAGGTGGCATATTTTGGGGTCTTATGCTCTGATCTCTTTCAATTTGTGGTAGACCCAGATGACTATGAGTATTTTGCAAATAAAATTTTGAGGGTATCACAAAAATGTAGTTTCTGGAATCTTCTGAAATAAAGATCTGGCAACACTGGATTCACTTTTCTACAAATAGCAACTTAGAGCTGAGACATGACTATCTCTTTAGATCAGTGAGCAGTCCCCAACCTTTTTGGCACCAGGGACCAGTTTCATGGAAGATAATTTTTCTATGGACGGGGCAGGGGAGGATGGTTAGGGGATGATTCAAGCACATTACATTTGTTGTGCAGTCAGACCTCTCTGCTAATGATAACCTGTATTTGCAGCCACTCCCCAGAGGTAGCATCACTGCCTCAGCTCTACCTCAGATCATCAGGCACTAGATTCTCAATAAAGAACGCACAACCTAGATCCCTCATCTGCACAGTTTACAGTAGGGTCTGCACTGCTATGAGAATCTAATGTCTCTGCTGATCTGATAGGAGATGGAGCTCAGACCATGATGTGAGTGATGAGGAGCAGCTGTAAATACAGATGAAGCGTTGCTTGCTCACCTGCTGCTCAACTCCTGCTGTGTGGCCTGGTTCCCAACAGGCCACGGACTGGTACTGGTCTGAGGCCTAGGGGTGGGGGACTGCAGCTTTAGATGATACCTGTACTCACCCTTTCAGTCCTAGCCCTCCTCTCTCCCCATATTGCCCCAGCTGGCTTTAACTTTCTACTTGGCCCTCCTGCCACACAAACCATTGAATTTAAGACGGTAGTGATAGGGATACCCAGGAAAACAAAAGGACAGTATTCCAAGAAGAAGAGAGCTTGTAAGGTGCTTGATAGGTAATGTCTTAATAGCTAAGAGAGATGATTTCATACTTACTTTCTACCTCCTAATTGAAGATACTCAGCAAGAATAACTCATAAAGTAAAGACATTTAATCATGGGGCAGTAGACCAAGAAATGAAATAACTTTCAGAAAATAATTTTCTAATCTGGCTCAGTGATGTTGAGGGTAATCACTAAACAGCACTCTGTAAGGTCTGACATCACTTTTGGGATCCATTTCCTCCAAAGGGTGAGCACTTTGGGACAAAAAAATGGAAGTGAAGGTTTCAAAACAGCTAATATAGAGGAGCAGTGACTCATTTTGGTCTTAAATGTAGTTGCTCCTGTCTCTTCTCATTTAAGTCTTCCTATAAACATTTTGATTAGGCAGTTATAGTTAGCCTTTGTCCAATGTTTTAAACATTTTCAAATTCCTTTATTATATTGCCTCATTAAAACTTCCTTAAAACCCGGCTGGGCACAGTGGCTCACGCCTGTAATCCTAGCACTCTGGGAGGCTGAGGCGGGTAGATCGCTCAATGTCAGGAGTTCGCAACCAGCCTGAGCAAGAGTGAGACCCCTGTCTCTACTAAAAATAGAAAGAAACTAATTGGCCAACTAAAAATATATAGAAAAATTAGCTGGGCATGATGGCGCATGCCTGTAGTCCCAGCTACTCAGGAGGCTGAGGCAGAAGGATCGCTTGAGCCCAAGAGTTTGAGGTTGCTGTGAGCTTGGCTGATACCATGGCACTGTCGCCCGGGCAACAGTTAGACGGTGTCTAAAAAAAAAAAAAAAAAAAAAAAAAACTTCCTTAAAACCCTATGAAGTAGGATAGAATAGATGAAGAAAGTCAGGCTCCAAGAGTTTTAAGTGAATTAGCTAAGTTCCTGTGAACATTAAGTGATAGAATTGGAAATAGATCCTAGATCTTCTGATTTCTGGTTTTGTGCTCTGTAATTTTATACTGTCTGGATCTTCATTATCTCCCTATAAATGGTGTCTCCTGCTTTTGTGTGTTGCCAAAGGACGGAAGCAATGACGCTAACCCTAGCAACTAGACAGAAATGTGAGAATTGAATTTCCCAATTGGGTCAGTCTCCACAATTCATTCAGCCTTCTTTACCCCATTGAATAAACTACCTGGGAGGTGGTTAACAGTTTTCTCATGACATCAGAAATATTGAACTACATGATGTATTGAAACTGCCTTTTATGTTATTTTATTGTATCTTTTTTTTCCATTAAAATGGGAGCTCCTCAAGGGCACTCTTGTTTAAAGCTGAATCCCCATTATCTACGACTATAACTGGCAAGTATAAGCCACTCAATTAATATTTTATGCCTAATTCACTGATTTAGGGTTTTGTGATACTTCCATTGAGTACTGGCTGTGCCGAGTCAAACGTTGGTTACTTTTCTGAAGTTCACATTCTCCTTTAGTTCTGACAGGAATGAGGAATGAGGAATGATCAGTCCTATGAAGGAGTGTGGTCATTGACCCGAGCTACTTGGAACTGAAACAATTATGTTTACATCGTTAAAGTTTCTGTGTTAGGTGGCAAATAGTTTTGTTTATCTTTATATACCTTTTCTCCCAGTACTGCTTGTACTTTAACCTTTTGTAGCATAGGGAAGTAAAAATAATTTTCTCCTCCACCCTTCATGAGTTCTTATGTGGGACACCCTGTAGACAGATTAACAAAAGAAAAACAAACAGAAGTTTAATAACATGTATATTTCATATATATATATGTAACACAGATATGTAACATACATATATATTAATATATATATGAAGTAACGCAGAGAGATGAGTAAATCTCTAAAGTAGATCTCAAAGGGATAGTTTAAATTTCAAGCTTAAATACCATCGTTCTCTGAAACAAAGGAAGAAGGGTATGGGGAAAGGCCATCTCAGCTAAGATGGCCAGGAAAAGCATTATTAAACTGAGACAATAAAAGAACTTTTATCTGAGGAAGGTGAGTCCTTTTAAATTATCAGGCCAAGTGGAGACATCAAAATGAAACAGCAGTCACATTTTATTACCACCTTTGAGCTATGTATTCATCTCTTGAAACTGCTTGCTATTGCCACAAGCAGCTATAAATTAACCTAATAGTGCTGTATTCGTTGGACACTATAACCCATACCCTATAGCTTAACAATGTATAACCGTCATACTGAAGCATTTGGCTTAAACAAACCAGAAGTATAACCAATCACTAATCAACATTATTTCTGTAAACCAAGGGGAATTCCTGGCAGACAGCTTTGTATCAGCCCACTCTATGACCCCCTACTTTTGCCTTCAAAACCTGCCTGTAACAAAGGCCAGATGGAGCTCATATTCAAGCTTACTTGGGGTTGAGTCTTCTAGGCAGCTGTTCTCACTTTGGCTCAAGTATACGCTTGAAATTATATTTTGTGCCTCAGCCTCTTGCTTTTAGGTTGACAAAACAAAGGTAAGGTTTGTTAATGATGTTTAAATCTATGCCTTCTCTGTTAAGAGTCTCTAGTGATTTAGTCATCTTTATCTTTCTGCTGCAGAGAGGTAGATACCCTTATAAGTGGAGATTTCCTTTATAGGTATAAATTTCTCTTACAAAAGGGTAACTTCTCAGGTCTTCTTATGTGTCTACAGTTTCTCAAAATAATCCTTTTTCCAAACAGGCATATTTTGGGGTGGCAAGTCCTGAGCTCTGCATGGGTGGAAAAGATGCCATACCTTTCCTCACCCATCACAAGAGTTGCAGCCAGCTCTCCAATAATAAAGACAAGTCAGTGAGAGAAAGCGTTAACAAATTTATTTCATCAAAGTTTTATGTGACACAGGAGCCCTCAGAATGAATATTCTAAGACCTAGGGAAAATTGTTTTTATGCTTAGGTTCTGACAACCCAAAATAAGTGACTGAAGCAAAGATCTCAATCAATGGAGATTTATTAAGCCAAAGTTTGAGGACACATGCAGGAAAAGCACAAACCACAAAAGCATCTGTGACCTGTGCTCTCCAAAGAGGGATTTGGGAACTCACTATTAAAGGGAGAGGGCATACAGAAAAAAAGGAGGAAGCAGTGGGCAGTGAGGCAATGGTTACATTTTTATGAGGAGAATCAATTATGCAGATATCCCTGGGTAGGTGAAAGAATGATCCGTTCATCCTGTCTCTGTTCTGCACCTGGGAAGGTAAGTGTGGAATCAACCTTATCAATGTGGGATCAGACAGACTTTAGTTTTAGGAGCTAGGCTCAGATTACAGACCTAAAGCTACAATTGGCATGTCCTTATTTGTGGCAGGCCAGCAAAGAATTTACTTATGAATGATCTGTGGGAGCAGTCTTTTTACCTTTCCTTGGGGATCTGGCCAAGGCAGAATGTTAGTAACAACTATTCATTTGGAAAGGGGTATTGCATGACTCAGCATCCAGGCTTGGCCTTCTCTTTTGAATAAGGAGTTGGGAGGGTGATCTTGTGATTTTTATTTTCCTTTACAGTTCTATAAAGAATGGACAGCTGTGTAAAATGTAATTGGACATAGGGTGTGATCTGATGGTAATAGACTGAGGGAGGAAACCGAGCAAGGCCTGTCTATTCAGATTGTTTTTGGCTTCTCTGTGGAGCATTCCTTCTTCCTAGGTGTGGGGCAGGACACCTCAAGAATAAGGGTCAATGGAGAAGGAAGAGGGTGATTTTTCTAGGTTTTATGGCTTGCTTTGGGGGAGAGAGATTCTAGTTTCTATCACCTGCCTTGAGGAAGAGGAATTCAGGTGGGCAGGAGGCCAGAGAGAGACTTTGTTTCTGAGGCCTTCCGGTCTCCTTTCATTCAAAGTACTCGGCATGCCAAAGCACTATAGTTTGGGATATCCTTTTCTGAGCCCCAGCAACCCCATCAGTAGTCATCAATACTTTCAGGTCCCTTTAATTCAGAGCTTTCCAAGAGGTGCCATGTGTCAAGGTCTGTCTATACCATGAAGTGGGAGAGGTTGGGAAGCACTGCTTTATTAAATTGTAGTCGTAGTCTGAGATTCAGAACTTTAGGAAGAAATCTTCTACATGGGGAGTTCTTTGATAATGTAGGTGAGGGAAATACACAGACATGTTTGATCCAGTGGATCAGCAAGTCTACAATTTCCAAGAACAGAAAGCACAGAAATCCAGATTTTAAAAGGTTAAGAAGGGCTTACTGTTTAGTCCTAACACTTAACCAGTTTATACATGGTTGAACCTGGCCTTCTCTGCTTCCTAATATTTGAATGCAGTGGGTGGTCTTGTTGAATTAAGACCTATTAAGAAAGGAAAAGAGGGCAAACAGTGTATCTGATGCTTGCTGGAAGAAAAGAAGACTCTTGGAAGAGCAGCAAAGCCCTCAGGATGTTCAGTAGCATTGTAAAAACATGCAGGAAGGGATTTACCTTTTAGGGCTTGGCACAGCCTGAAGTAGTTGGTGCTGTTCCCCAATGTGAGAACTCTCTGGGATAACGTCAGGCCTCAGGAGTGTTTCTCATGACTATTTGTCACTGTTAAGAGTCAAGTGCCTGTTTTGAAGAAAACAGAGCTGGTAGTTAAAAATGTTTAGCAGAACTCCTTATAAAGTGTCAGGGGACAGGATATACGTAACAGGGTAGAAAGACTAACATTTATTGAGAACCTGTTTCATATCAGATGCAGTGCTGGGTGCTTGTACATGTGCTATTTAGTCTTTATAATAGTTAAGATAGGTATTATTTTCCCATTTTTTAGATTTGGAAATTCAGATTCAAGAAAATTAATTTTTTTCCCCAAGGTCAACATAGCTAGTAATAGTTGGAGCCATGTCTGAATTTGAATAGTCAAATTCTCAAATAAATGATTTTTCCTCCATAATACTGTTTTGAGTTCCATGGGTAATGATGGTGAGAACTCACTTCCTGATTTTCCTATAAAGCGACAGGGAAACCGAATATAAAATAGCAGAATTTGTATGCAAAGATTCCTTTCTAACCCTAACTTTCAAAATGCTTTAAATATACTGAAATTTTACACATAATATCAAGATCCTATGAGTGATGAAGTAGAGTGAGCTGAAAAGAGTTTTTCTCACTGAATTAAAGATGTCTACAAAAGTATATATGACTTTCTGGAAATTTCCAATAGAGCCATTTATCCTAAGCAACAGATAGATGCTAATATACCTTCAGGGTATAGTGTCTCATTGTTGTCTCATCTCTTTAGATTTAACCTTCAGTTGAGAATTCAAATGTCTAAAACTGTTTATTTTAATGTAAGTATTTCTCAGAGGCAGACTCAGACATAGGGCTTCTGCTCTTTAAATGACAGAATTATTGGAAGTTCCATTTTAGTGTTTATGTTATAGTATTTTTACTCTTCATTGATGAAGCGAAAATAAAAGCTTTGCATGAGATTTTTATTTTCTTTTCAGATTGCAAATGTAAACTCTCATTATAGTCCTTTTATGAGGATATAATTTTCCATTAGTTTTGCTGGAGCCCCCCCTCACAGTTTGAAATGAGGGATACAAGGATTTTCTTGTTTGTTTTTGTATCGTTGGGTAGCACTAGACTTTCACTTAAAATTCTGATTGACAGAAGTAAAAACAGAAAAGTGATAGAATATAATATTTGAGTTAATAATATAGGAAAACCCAAATTAAATTTGATTCCAAATCTCTAAAGTTGGTTTGTACTTCCATATGTTGAAGAATTGATGCAGCTGCTATAATTTTTGTTTTGTTTTGCTTTAATCTCTCACATAGATGATTGATTTAACATAAATAGAATAATTTTATTGGTATTTCCTCAGAGGTAGAGAGGATGAGATTTTCTTATTAAAATAATATATTGGAAATGCTGTGCATACCAGCTCCCCTGCCCTCTTGATACGGGTAAGAGAATTGTGGAAATGAAGTATGAATGGCATCTTAACTGTGGACTTCCTGATTTTTCAGTGTTATTGTTGAATATTAAAATTATCTCTCAGTTTGATTATAGGAAAATTGCTTAATTTGGGTATTCTCTTCTTTCTTAGGATTGACAGTGATGGGTAGACAGGAAGGACAGAGTTTGCACCTGAGCTCCTGACCCTGCTTTTAGTCAGAATACTCATTAGCAGTCCCCTGAGAAGGTTCTTGTGCTTGGCATCTCTAGCTTGGAGTCTTGTTTGCATCTGGTGCCCTGTCATACTCTTTTACTCAGCTGTGCTGGCCAGTGTCACAGCCAGAGCTCAGAGGGAAGGAACGCACTCAACCGTGGTGCCTCTGGTATTCTTCCACTAGCTGATGGCCTTGTACTTCTTGTGCAGCAGCAAGGTATCAGAAGAAGCCATTAGGAGCATCCAGGGAGCAGGATGCTGCTGCAGATTTCAGGCTGCCAGTGGTTTTCTTGGTCAGACTAGCTTGCTACAGATGCAGTGTGTTAGAGTGAAATACATATTTTTTCCCTTTGGGAAAGTAAATAGAGATACTGACAAATATTATTTTACTGTTGGTATGAGAGACCGTGGTAAAATCAGAGAGGGATAAGACACGGTTCTGTTAGAAATGACCCACAGTGTCGTTAAGAAAGTAGTCAGACACTGCAAATTGTCTGGGCAAGGCAAAACCTTGACTTCTGATCAGAAGGGCGCCCAGCGACAGTCAGAGCAGCTAGCCAGCGCGCTTATAGGGGGGTTTCTCACCTGTCATCCCTAACGCAGACCTCTGGCTGTGCCTCATCCCATTGGCTGGAATTTCACCGCACAATCTTTTTCTTAGGCGACTGGCTAAGGTGTGTTGTTAAGACACAAAGGAAGAGGGGGCTGTTAGGGTAGTAAATGTTTAAAGTTGGCCGGCTAGTCAGGCACAGTAAGGTATGCGGAAGTGTGTTACTTCCTGACACTTTGGTAGAAAAGTTCAAGCCAAGGTTATTTCTCCCTATAGTTCTACCCCCAAAAACTGTTACGTTGCTTTAAATACATTATCATTAAATCCTCACAGCAACTTAATTTGTTAAATCTGTTTAAACCACCATTTTACAGATTAGAAAACTAAAACCTCGCCGACCACACAGCTAGAAAGTGGTGGAGTCTTAATTGAGATTTGAATTTAGGTCTGTATGACTTCAAAGCCCATGTTCACTAATCACTGGGAATAGGAACTAGTAAATAGGCATGCACACACACATAGAATCAGACACTATAAGATGGTGTCCAATAATTGTCACATTTATAAGATTATTACATTTAAATCACAAATTCAGAGGAGGGAGAGAAAGGCCTGTTTGTCTAGAATATCAGGAAAGTCCTCATTAAGGAAATGGTACTTAATTTAGGCCTTGAAAGATATGTAAGATTCAGAAGTAGTGAGGACTTTCCATATGGGAATGATAGTGTAAATAAAAGATAAAAGAGTTATGATATCCAAATGCAATGTGTGACCATGGATTTTTATTCTGGACCAGGAAAAAAGCCTATATAGGACTTTTGGGGCATCTGAATATACACTGGATTAGATAGTATTTATCAATAGTATATAACTGTGGCTATATAAGAGGATGTCCTTGTCTTTAGGAAACATACACTAAAGTATTCAGGGATAAAAGTGTATGATATACTTACTCTCAAGAGGTTGTGTGAGAAACAAATTACAAAGCAAATATAGCAAAATGTAAATAATTTAACAATTGGTGAATCTGGGTAAAAAGTATAGGAGAGCCATATTTTTGTTACATTTTTCATATGCTTGAAATTATATGGCAAAAATATTTCAAGTGTCTACCCTTTTTACAAATGTGGCTAAAATTCTTTACAAACCAGCAAAACCCGACTGAGGCATCTCAGCCAGGAGTTAAGGACCATATTCTGTTCACGCTTCCTCTATTGGCAATGAACTTGCCAAACCAAGTTGAGAAGATAAACCAACTACAATTTTATAGAGAAAATACATAAGTCATGCTGTCAAGATTTTTTCTTCTACCTCCATTGAGAACATACCTCACTTTTCTTTGAAGTAATTAGTTGTTTTGGCTAATATTTTGTCCCATTTCTTTTGACTCCTCTTAGGTAGTTCATGTTTCTTATTTACTGACATAATCTTGGGCAATGTGGTAAATGTGTTCTTTTTAATGAAAGGATAGGCTACAAAGTGGAGTAAGAATTCTTTATTTTTCACTAATTATTTATATTTGTTTATTTATAACACTGTGTATGCTGCCTGCACTCTCTTTATGTTTAAATGGTTATCAGTCAAGCCTGGATTTTATCTGAGTGAACTGTGCTGTTTGGAGCATTACTAAGGGATCTCTTTCCCTTCAATCCACTCAGTCCTGCTGACCTTTGGCCTGAATAGGGAATAGTTGTGCCCAATTGTGAAGGATGTTAAAAGCGTAAACTCCCAATTTAATATATTTATCTTTTTTTCATTCCAAAAGTGCCTATAAATGCTGATGTGATTTTTTTCAAGATGAGTAATTTGATGTTTGTGGATCAGACAACAAGGGAGAATTGGGAATTCCTCCTAATTATAGTTGGAAAGAGCCCCAGGTTGGTTCTACTGACTCTGATTTGGGGTGATGGGAGAAGGAATCACATTCAAGGAGCTCCTTTGCTGTCCATAGAACAGCAAAGCTCAACCTTGCCTCCAGTTCTCCTGCTGACGGTAATAAGTAGCTATATACTGAATCCTCCCTCCCTCTCCCCCACATACCCACAGAAAGAGAGAGGGAATAAAAGACCATCTTTCCTCATAATAAGAACCTAGTCTCTTTATAATATTCTTCTCTGGGCCAGGCGAGGTGTCATATACGTGTAATCCTATTACTTTGGGAGGCCAAGACAGGAGGATCGCTTGGGGTCAGGAGTTTGAGACCATCCTAGGCAATAGCGAGAACCTGTCTCTACAAAAAAGAAAAAGAAAATTAGCTGGGTGCACTGGCGTGAGCCTGTAATCCCAGCTACTTGGGAGGCTGAGGCAGGAGGATCGTTCAAACCCAGGAGTTTGAGGTTACAGTGAGCTATGATGACACCACTGCACTCCAGCCTGGGTGATACAGCTAAACCCTGTCTCTTTGAAAAGAAAATATCTATATAAAATTATAAAATATGCTTCTCTGCCTGGGTCATATGTATATGTTAACTCAGCTGGCTGCAGTCCCATCATATGACTACATTTATGCCATAAATCTTCCAAATGTAGCCAGGATATACTTATTGCCTGTCCATAAAGTGGTTTTTATTGGCCACTTAAGATTGACTTTCAGTGTCATACTGGCAACACCCAGCTTTCCTTGGAGTCTTTCTTAAAGTTAACTGAACCGTAGTCACATGTGGACACTTAATGACTGTTAATGATGGTGTTTATACTATATATGAAGGTGAGTCAGGATTGTGCAATGGTTAAGTGCTTAGGTACTAAAGCCAGACAGATCTGGGTGTAAAACTGGCTCTGCCACTTATTGCTTGTGTGGCTTTGACTAAGTTACTCATCTTATCTCACTTTCCTCCCCTATAAAATGGGATAATAAATCCTCACCAACATGAAATGATGCATGTACAGCACTTAGCAGAATGCTTGACATTTTTTGTGTATTCAATAAATGTTAGCCATTATTAGTTATCATTGCTTATTAATATTATCATTATCATTAGTTTTCGTTATTTTGTGTAATTTCTGTCTCCCCCAAATTTGCTAATGTCTTCAGATTTCTCAGACTTTTCCCACAATTGCTCCTACTTCTATTTTCCATGCCGATTTTTCTTTAATTGTGGCATTTCATTTTTTAGGTATTTTATTTTTCCTGAGGGTTCAGAAATGATCCCTGCATCTGCCTCAAACTTTTCTATTCCCTTAACTGTTTTCAAAGTATACTGAATGAATGGTGACCAAGTAAGAAAGTCTGTTTCTTCACTAGTTAGGACCTGACCACTTCCTCTTATCTTTAGCAAAGGACCTAAAAAAGCTGTAGTTTATAGAATCGTGCACATTTTTTAAGTAAATGAGGCCTTTCTTTTTCTCCATAAATTGGATCAGAAGTATATCAAAGCCCTTAAAATCCATTGCATTATCTGATGAAGTCTTTCTGCTGGATGTGCAATTGAAAAGATCAGGTTTGGGTCAGATGAGTGAATTCTGTCACTTTTACAATTGTTCAAAGTACCTTACCTTCTGGCTTGATCTCTTCCTAGTTAACAAGACTGTTCTAAGGATCAAATGAGATCATGCATGTGAAATGGCTTTCTAAACTGTAAAGCATGGCGTTAGTGTGAGAGATGATTATTACATTTGAACAAAGGCCCCAGCAACACAAGTGATGTCAGAATTCAACCCTAGATAATAAAGATGTAGCCTCCTCTTTTCCTACCTCTCCACACACAGCCTCCAGAAGTTTGCAGTAAGCTATTTGAGCTAGAGAAGCTAATGACTAACTTCATGCAGTATCTATAAATCCTTTCTCCTTCCTTCATCCCCATATTATTCTCTCACAGACTGCTGTGCCAGATCCTGAGTTAGTCCTCAGGGCTACACTTGGGACACAGCATGGCAGGCAAGGCACTTAATAGGATCTAGAAGTAGGGATTAGGAGAGATTTCTTTTGTGCCATTTTCTAATCCCTTTCCCGACAGCTTTTAGCCTGGCAGCCCCCATAGATTAAATGACATTTCAAAATCCAGTGCAATGAGGGTAAGGCCAGATGTGGCTTCTGCCAAACTGGGCTGGCAGACCTGGGAAGATAGCTTTGATGTATGTGTGTTTTTCTTATTTCTGGACTAACTACTAGGAATTCTTACTTGTATATTATGAGCAGCAAGCCACAAATTAAGTGTGAGGTCATCATCATCAACCACAAACACTTACCAGATGTTCGATAAGCACTCAACCCTCAAAGCAGTGGGGAATGTTATGGTGTATCCCCTTAAAATTCATATATTGATGTTCCAACCCCCAATACCTCAGAATGTAACTATATTTTGGAGATAAGGTCTTCAAAGAGGTGATTAAGTTAAAATGAGGCTGTTAGGGTTGGGCTCAAATCCAAAATGACTGATGTTTTTATGGTAAGAGAAAGAGATACCAGAGGTGCTTATGTACAAAGAAAAGGCCATTCAGGAAGATGGCTATCTGCAAGCCAATAAGAGAGGCTTTAGGAGAATTTACACCTGCTGACAGTATGATCTTGGACTTCTAGCCCCCAGAAATATGAGAAATAACTTTCTGCTGTGTAAGCCACCCAGTCTGTGGTATTTTGTTGTGGAAACCCTAGCAAACTGATACAGGAATACAAACACATAGGAAGAGCTTTTGTAGTTGAAAACCCAACAAAATTAGCCCCCACAACCCACACAACCCCACAACTCCAGCAACCAAAAAAAACAAAAAACTAAAATCATCTAAAACTTTTTCTCCCCAAATTAGCATTTTCTGAATTTGAAAGTCCTCCTATCCTTGGTATTTTCAACCTTTGCCCTCCTTACATAGCTCTTATTTGCTTCCTCTAGAGAAGAGCCAAGGGAAATGCTGCTTTCTAACTATGCCTATTTCTGCCTAATGGTACTGTCATGGATAACCTAAAGAAACCACATTGAGGCTGGGCATGGTGGCTTACTCCTGTAATCCTAGAACTTTGGGAGACCAAGGTAGGAGAATTGCTTGAGGTCAGGAATTTGAGACCAGCCTAAGCAAGAGTGAGACCCCATCTCTACAAAAAATAGAAAAATTAGCTGGACATGGTGGCACATGCCTGAAGTCCCAGCTACTTAGGAGGCTGAGGCAGGAGGATGGCTTGAGCCCAGGAGTTTGAGGTCACAATGAGCTACAGTGATGCCACTGCACTCGACCTCTGGTGACAGAGCAAGACCTTGTCTCAAAAAAAAAAAGAAAGAAAGAAAGAAAAAACCAACAAAAAAAGAAACCACATTGAGAAAGCTGTTACCAGGTAGATAGAGAGTGCTGTTGGCAGAGTAAGTTGATGATCTCTGTAGTTGGAGAGTATCTGCAATCCCAGAATTGGTTTGATTAGTACCATTTCTGCCTTCTTCCCCTGCCAAGGAGTTTGTCATTCATTGCTGTTGCTGTGCTCCTGTTTTTGTGTTGGATGTATTAGGATGTTTCCCTATCTTAATCTAAAATGTGTAGATTATCAAGAACCCCTTAGAAAGCAAGTGCCATTGCATAGTTTGCTCTGCCACACTAGTGATGTTCAAGCAACTCTGGATTATTTTGTGTGTGTGTGTGTGTGTGTGTGTGTGTGTGTGTGTAAATATTCTCTATTTCTTTCATGTAAATATATTGTAGTTTGTTTGTCAAAGTTGTTTGCAAATGAGTTTGCCCTGGAATGTACCTCATCAGGAATGATGAAGGGCCCCAATCTGAACTTCAAACTAAAATCAGCAATACTCTTTTTCTTACTGTGCTAATAAGAGTTTTGTCATTTGGTTTCTTTAAGATTTAAGTGAAATGTCTTCCTCCTTCAGTGTGATTTGCCTTTCAGCAGTTGTTTCTCAGGTACTCTGTCCATTTTCATATGGGAACTAGTTCTACTTAGCCAAAAATTAGAATGATTTCCTGTAGATCAAACCAGAACACCTAAAAATAGCTTTTACCCAGATATTTTTCAGCCAAAGTTTTTCAAAATGCAGAAAATCTTAATAGCTAAACATTAAATCCTGCTGAAAATGAGAAGTTATAAAATGAACTGGGACATGATGTTTTCAAAAAACATAGAAATTAGCCATGATTTAATTGTATTCAGCTTTTAATATTTTGTATAACTTGGCTTCATTTTATTTTCTTTTGTTGGCTATTTCTAAAAATCTCTTTGTAAATGCTTAAGTCCTGGTGCTTGTGTAAATCAGTACAAAATCAGGTATTTCTAACTAGTTCCCATTCTAACCTTTTAAATGTACACTATGTTAACTAAAAAAAAATTAATAATGAGGGTTATACTTTGGAAAAAGAAGAGCTTTATTTCTCATAATGGGTAGCAACCTGCTGGGAGGCCATCCCAACAGGTTGTGAAGCTGAGCCCTGGCCCCGGCCAGAAGCCAGGCACATGTACTTGAAAGGGCAGACAGGAGAAGTAAGATTTTATTATATATTGAGGTAGTCAAATATACATATTCAACAAGCTGTAGGAGGAGTCATGAATATCTATGAAGGGAACTCATGCATTTGTAATTGTGCTTTAGATACCTACCATCCTGTCATGGCTGGGAACTCAGTTTTAAGGTATTTCTGGGGCCCCCTTGGCCAAGAGGAGTCCATTCAGTTAGCAGAGGGCTTAGGATTTTATTTTTAGTTCACAACTTCGTTGGGTTTGAAACTGTCCAAACTCAAAAAGTCAGATATGGGTGTTGAGGGGTATAGGTTGAATCAAAGAGCTGGGAATTCTGGGCTTCACATAATTGGGGCAAGTCTCTAGGTTTCTTTTGTTTTTTTCTAGTAGTGAAATGAAGATTGATGGTATCTTTACCTTTCATTATCCAGTGACCTGTAATGAAGAGCAGAATGTATGTTAGACTACTTTGAAATCTCTGGGGGAAAAAGAATAAAGATAGTCTTGGTTTAGTAGCACATATTTCAGCCAATGAAAGAACCACTCATTCTTGCAAGATCAAAACTATTTTCTCCCTTTCAGAAATAAGTCAGGGTCGCCTGAGCCAAAATACGTGTTCCTTTTGACCATACGTTGGCAGGACAGGCATGTCTAATTTTCTTCTAAATTATGGGTCTAGCTTTTTTCCAGCCAAGGAATCTTAAACCAAAAGAAGAATCTCAGGGTCCTGTTCTTGGCATATTCCCACCTTCTCTCTTCTTAGAAATTAAAACAATTTTGAGTGGACAGTATTCTTAGAATCTCATTGCCTTGTTAGCTCACAGGCCCTGAGCCTGCAGGTAAAAATGAAAGCACAGCAGCAAGAGAAAGCACAGCAGCAAGAGGGTGGGTGGGTGTGTGTGTGTGTGTGTGTGTGTGTGTGTGTGTGTGTGTGTGTGTGTGTGTGTGTGTGTAAATTCAGCCTTTGGTTTTTATTGAGATTATCTTGCTAGTGCCCCTTTTGTGAGGTTCCTTAGGTTTTCCTGATGACTAGCAGCTTTGGGATTGAGTGATTAGAAGGGCATAGAAGCTGAGCATAGTAGCTCATGCCTGTAATCCGAACCACTCAGGAGGCTGAGTCGGGAGGATGGCTTAAGCCAGGGAGTTTGAGACCAGCCTAAGCAACATAGGGAGACATCATCTCAAAAAAAAGGAAGAAAGAAAGACATGGAGGGTATAGGTCATGGGATCTGATTAACTGAAAATATTTCACCTATGGATCTGTGTCTGTGTCTGATAGGGGTTATGAGGTAGAAGAGGGATTTGCCTTTGGTACTTTTATGTCTTGTGCCCTAGGTAGGTCCTACACCCCCACCCCCAGTCAATCTTAATGCTTTAAGGCAGGCTACTCAGTTCATTCTTCCTGGGAGAAAATAAATCTGACCTTTCAATAATATAAAGGTGTTAGTGGCTTTTTATATTACCTCTTCTGGGGGTATTTATGTTTTAAAGACATAATCTTGCCTGAAGGCAGTAGTCCTGGTCACTGAACATGGAAAATATGGGAAATATTTGGGAATAAGAAGATATTTCTGGCTTAAATTGCACCTTAGGGAAGGATTTTCAAAAGTAGTTGTGAAAAGTCACAGTTAAAGTTCCTCTCTTTCAATAGCTCTAATCTTTTCTGTAAAACCTTTTGCAGAGAACCAGAGCTGCTGTGATACAGTTATATTAGCCAGTTTACATTCACTTCCTTTTTCCTTCTTGTGGAAATATCTAAAGGATGGGCCAATAAAGGAAGAAGAGAAGCAGCAGAGACCCAGATATTAGGTCTCTGAATAAGTAATATCATGTTTTATTTTATAATGTTGCCATTTTATATTAAACCTATGTGTGTTACTTGGAATTGAATTTAGGTGCCTTAGATTTGTTTAGCAGTAACTTACATCAGTGGTAGATCTGAAATTTCTTAGATACCCAATGTGTCTTTCTCCCTTGAGTTTCCAGAAAACTGCTTAAAAATTCATGTTTCCTATAAAGTTTATTTTTAAATATAAGAATTTATAGGAGTGGGGGCTTTTTAATTTTTTAAGCATTCTAACTCCTGTTATCAGGTTGTGCTCACAAAAGTCCTTTGAAATGCCTAAATGACGTCTCCAGAAAAATCAGTAATTGTCCAGTGATGATTAATGCTTTTAATACTCAGCCCTGTTCTTGGAGATTGTGAGGATATGGATAAACACTTACTCTAGAAGCTTCTCTGGCTGTGAAAGCACCTAGTATGTGCTGAGACTGTTATATTCATGTATTAGAGTGAATTCTGTTTGGAGACCCTGTCTTAGTCCCACAGAGCTCTTAGCACGATGTGGATACCTATTGAGTTTGGCGGTGAGTCATATTAATTTAATTGCTCAGTCACTAAGCTGCAGTCTTAGAGCTCCAAAAGAATCTGATTTCAGTTCTTTTTCAGCCTCAGTAGGATGACCTGCTTTGTGATGTACAGTGATTTTTTGTGTGTGATTTTTTCCTCCCCTTTTGGAAAATTGGGTTAGCACACTCTTTACATGGTAGGTTTTGGACTTGTTGGCAGTTGTATTTGAAATGGGATGGATAAGCATACTCATGGAGCTAAAAAAAAAAAGAGAGAGAGAGAGAGAAATGAAATGAAGATGCCAGGGGATAAAAATGGCCTCAGTAAGGACCATTGGTAATGATATTTATTGCTTAAAAACTTTGTTGAAGGATAAAGAAAAAAGATGATAAATTACAAATTTTCTTTTTGTATTATTTTAAGATACAGCATAAGCTATCCATTGCTTTAGATACAGGGTATAAGAACAGATTATAAAGATGAAGCCATGTTTCTGTTATCAAGGACCTTTGGTGCATATTCTTTATGAAATCTCATCTTCATTGTCGTTGTTGATGTTCTTCCTCCTCTGCCTGCCTGCTTCCCTCCCTTCATTCGTTCATTCCTTCCTATATCCTTCTAATATCAAAGTGCTATCATATAAGATTTCAATATCAAAGGATAATAGAAAAAATCAAATATTGGTTCTGGCTCATTCTGTTACTTATTACTTGGGAGGCAGCCTTCCTACCAACTTAGGCATGATGAAAATCCTTGCTCTGCTTATCTTTGGAGTTTGTATCTGATGATTCTATACTTTGGTAGTCTTGAGAGACTCAGCTTTATGTGTGTATTGTGGGTTATGTGAACCAGAAGAAGTAGTGATTGAGACCAGTAAATAAAGTAGGAAATGAAGAAATGGTACTGCTACATAGAAAATATTGCAAATGTCAGAGGAAGAATTAGAGATGGGGAATAATATCATAACCTCTCTCTCCTCTTGCCTAAACACAACTGTAAGCTAGAGAATGAGGGAATGACACAGCCTTTAGAGAACAGCCTCATTGGAACAAGGCAGAGAAGGGTAGAGAATGGATATAAAAGGGCAAATGGAGAATAATCAGCACCATTTTCAGAGAACTATAAAATTTTAATTTTGGCTAAATGGTTCCTTGGGAAGGAACTTGGATGATCTTTAGCTACAAAGAAACTATGTCTGGGATTCAAGGTCTCCTGAAGTAGTTAAGGAACAGTAGCAATGATAATTGTGAGAAAGACACAGGAAGCCAGGGAATGAGTGGTGAACACTCATTCTAATACTCTCTATAATACTCTAACTCTTTATAATACTCTAATACTCTTTATAATACTTACGAAGATGTTTTGAATTTCTCTGGTGAGTGATGTTTGGAGCTACTGGGTACCTTATTTATTATATAATTGCTCCTCAAGAAGCCATTGCCAGTTTTGACCTCTGCCATATAGTATCTCTCTCATTTTTAAACACAGAAGACACAGAGTTGGAGAGCTGCAGGTCAGAGGGTTATTTTAAATTTATGAAAGGATAGCCCAAACAGAAGATAGGCATTATGACCAAAGTTTGTGCTCAGTAAAGAGTCCCTTTGTGTCCACAAATGAAATCAACAGAAAAATTTTGGGAATAAGCCTTATGAAATGTGACCAGCTTTATGTGGCTTTTTTGAATCAGTATTGGTTAGTGGGATCCTAAGGCACCCTTTCCCATTCTTACCCTCCATCTGCCAACTTTATCATTTTGAAAAGAAACCACAACACATGAGAGCCAACAATGCCAATGTTGTATTTAATGCTAAATTTAGATCAATATAAATTGGGGGATAAATTTATTATGATAATTTTGCATGGTAAATAATAATAGTATAGAAAATAGATTATAGGATTTTTTATTTTATGTTGAATTTATTCTAAATAGTTCCGCTTAAGTATTTGATAAGTCGTAAGTCTTTTTTATTTTCTATTTTTAGCATTTTGTCACTGTAGCATTGCAGAAGAATTGCTCAGGATATGCTTTTAGGCCTAGATAAGGAATCACGTGAATGGACATTATGCACAAAGAGGTTATTTAATGTGTAGATGGATAAAAACAAACATTTCTTCAATTATTCTATAGATTAATAATTAGTTATACTCTCTGACCCTGATAAGAAATGAGTTTAAGCTAAAGTATTAAGGGTATAGGCTTGATAAATAGGAGTTTCCTAAGGATTGTAGAGTGGTTACCTGTGAAAGGAGTTCCTTAGGAATATGTGAGATGGCCTTCTCTAGAAGCTGTTAATGCTGGCTTGGTTTTTTTTTTTTTTTTTTTTTTTTTGGTAGCCTCTTAAGAGTCTCTTCATGGGGTTTTATGACTTTTTAGCTTTTGCACTTGGAGACACAAAAATGTGAATATTTTGCCTTTGCTTTCTATTGTACAACAAATTGGGATGATTATTTAAATTCTTGAGTTAAATACACTGGTATATTCTGATGATCACAAAATACATGGTCTTGATAGTGATGTACTTGCATATTTATCTGCTAGCCACTTTATGACTCTACCCAGTTGCATCCTTTACTGAAAAGAAGCAAGTTCTAACTCTTGACTCAGATACTTAAATATAGGAATTTTAGTGTTGTCATCTTTTATTATTATTACCAGTTAAGGAAAGGCCTAGATAGGGAAAGATGACTTTGAAAAAAATATCACGTGTTTCAGATTGCTCTTGTACTTTCTGCCCCTGGCTTGATAAGCATCACCTGCATTTCTAAATACATTTTCAAGTGCATTAGATGTACTTTGTATAGGGTAGCCCAGCCAAGTGAAAAATTTGAAGAAAGCCCTCTAAGTTAAGCCCCAGTTTAAAGGCTTTGGAATTACTTATAAAATATTTTGATAGCATAACTACATGAAACTAGGCCTTGATAATACAGTTTTAGGTAAACGATTTCTTCAAGAGTCATATGTGGTTATATTAATGTGTGTCCTTGAAAGGCTGTTAGTGTGTACTGTTTTGAGAGGAGAAAGGTGAAGGTTAGGAGTGGAGGGAAAATATATCTTTAACTTTGACTCTCTTTATCTAGCCTGCTATTTCTCACTAGTATTTGGCTTTCCTTAAAAATAAACTGAGCTTCATTCATACTTATAGGTCCAACCAAATATTGAGTACTGAAACCTACAACAAACTATTGATCCCTTAGTCAGAAATCCCAGCTATTTATTAATATGCCATACTCACTTATTCCTATATCTGTGAATATTGTCCTTGGTAATTGCTTCACATATAAATAAAAAACCAGGTGATTTATGACCATAACTGACTTTCACTGAGGTGAAACATGGGTTACCTCATCTTTTTTGCCAATTTCCTGAATATATATGTTGGATACTGGCAATTACTACTTTCTAGACCATTGTTTCCAAGGCAGATTGTTAAAAAGTGTTTTAAAGTCAAGGTAAAGGTCTCAGTAAAACCAAATGGAGAATAGGAGCTTTCAAATCTGAGACCTGTTTTTAATTTTGCCAACTTAACTTCCTAATATGCCATAAATTCGCTTTTCTTTCCAAAAGGAGATAACCCTTCCTACAGTTGAACACAGGGAGCTTTCATTATTAATATTCTTTCTTTGTTTAAACTTGATTTTTGCTTTGGACTAAATGGAAACTTGGCAGAGTTTCCAAGTTCATATATGAGACTATACTCCTCTCTGTCCAAATACATGTTTTAAGACAGGGTTCCTGCAGGCGGGAAGAATTGCCTTCCCTCTCTTTGGAAGCCTTTCATCCCCTTCTTTTCCTCTGCACTTATTTCTCAGGCGGGGGTTGGGGGGCGGGGGATATTCAGTGCCATCAGTATAGAATTAGCTCAGTAGCTTAGCAGCAGCAAAGATACTTTTTCAAAATCAACTCCTGAATGTTCCAGCTGATAGCAGAATGACTCCTTCCCTCTGAAGAGGTTTGTTGGTCTTCTTTTGCCTGCCACTTTGAAAATAGGGTAGGAAATACCATAGTATTGTAGGGGAGGAAAAACTTTTCCTCACTCTCTTAGGCTTGTGTATGAGGCCTTGCACATTAAACTGAGAAAAGATTCACAGGAGAAAAAATTTACAAATTTTATTGATGTTAATTTTTTAAGTTTGCATGCACAAGGGCTTCACAGAAAAAAAGTGAAAATCCAAAGAGGCAGTTAGACTTGAAAGTTTGTATACCATTTTAACAAAGGGAGATAAATTGTGGTGAAGCAACTAGACAAAGGACAAAGGGTTAGGGCTCCTGGGGTGGTAAATTATGGGAAGGTAAATATATGGGGAAACTAATGTTTGATAGGGGTTATTTTAGGAAGGTTTGTTTGTGCAGACTCATCTTGGTGCAGACTCATCTTGATGTCAACTTTCCATCATCTTCATGGCCATAAAACTCTCCCAGAGAGGGGATTTATAGCAATTCTTATTTTTCAGAAGTTTCTGCTTTTAGTCAGATATGGGAAGCTCCAAGAAGACTTCTTTCTCCATCTGTTGCCTCTCAGTTGCCTTCAGGTCAAAATAATCTATATGCCAAAAAGGCATATTTTGGCGTGCCCCGTTTTGATCCCTTTCAGTATTTAGAGAGGAAAATGTAGAGAAAAGTTTTTGACCTGGTGACCCTGCCATCAACAAACACAAGGCCATTAAGCATATCATTTAACATGCCTGAGTCCTCAATTTCATTATCTAGAAAACAAGGTAATTGGATTATGTGATCTCTAAAGCTTCATGTTGCTCTAAAATTACTTATTCTTAAGGATCTTGAATGCAGTCACTCTTGCATACATACAATTTGCCCTTGTCTCTCAAGACAGTGTAGACCTAAGGTTTATCCAGTGTACATGAAATTTCTGCCACCACACTTCAAAGACCTTATTCTTTGATATCTACTTAACCTAGGATCAGTGATTGAAGGGAATATATTAGAAGGAGATCTTGGGAGGGTTCGCTTGCAGCAAATGGAAGGACCTTAGAAATGTTTATTGCTATTTTAAGATCTGGTTATCTTTCAATTGTCTAGCTGATGTTTCCTAAACAACCTGTCACAATTTCTGGCTTAACCACTAAATCTGAGTTTGCCACTTCCCTGGCTAACTCAGAACCAATCAAAATACTCCTTTCATTGTTACACTCCAGCGTGCTATGGAGACAGCATGGACTTTTGAGTCAACCAGAGCTGGGAGTTCATAATCTGACTCTGCCTTTTTCTGATTTTTTTTTTTTTAAGAGACAGTCTTGCTCTGTTGCCCAGGCTGGAGTGCAGTGTTGTGATTATAGCTCACGGCAACCTTGAACTCCTGTGCTAAAGGGATTCTCCTGCCTCATCCTCCCTAATAGCTAGGACTATATGAGCACACCACCATGTCCAGCTAATTTTTTTTTTTTTTGTATTTTTTACAGAGATGAGCTCTTGCTATGTTCCTCAGGCTGGTCTCGAACTGCTGGCCTCAAGTGACCCTCCCACCTTGGTCTCCCAAAGTGCTAGGATTACAGGTGCAAGTCACCAGGCCCAGGCTTCTGATTTTTTTTTTTTTTTGATACCAGTTAAGTTCTCTGTGCCTCAGGGTCCTTATTTATAAAACAGTGATACTTAAGTACTTACTTTAAAAATTATTTTAAGATCAAATGAGATAACAGGAAGAACTTTTCACATGCCTCATAATGAGAACACCCAACGTTTGTATACCTCTTTATCATTTATGAAACACCAGCATAGAAGCAGTTTCATTTAGGGCATTGTGTGGTTTGCTTTGCTGGGTAAAATACCACTTAGATATTAAGCTCTCAGCCAGGCTTGCTGGGCTGGGACCCTAGGCCTTTGGATCTTGGTCATGGTAGTTGGAGAGCCTTGGCTATATCTTGAAGTCCCCTCTAAAACATCTTTTTATCTTTTCCAGGAATCTGAATTCTTGTGTTTGGAATTTGATGAGGTCAAGGTCAACCAAATTCTGAAGAAGCTCTCAGAGGTAGAAGAAAGTATCAGCACGCTGATGCAGCCAGCCTAACTGAAGATGACGAAGGAAGGAGTTGGAGTTGTAGGAGCAAAGGTGTTGATGATCCCTCCCCACTGACCTTTTTAAAAAATATTCTTTTTCCCCCATTGGTATTAAATCCTCAAAAATCAATCTTGTCTGCCTCTGCTTACTCAGATTTCTTTTTCTCTCTCTCTCATTTACTCTTAACTGTTGTTCTAGTGCAGAGGTTCTCAGACTTCAGCATGCATAAAGGTTATAAGGGGTACTTATAAAAGCATTTAAATGGGGGGAGGAGGCAGGCTTCCAGGGCCCTGGAACCAGAGACTTGGTTTCAGTAGGACTGGGGTAGGTGGGGTTAACTCTGGAAACCCTTGCCATGGTGGTTTATTCTGGGTGAGATCTGGAGAGATTTGTATAAGATAAATCATGCAAGAATTAGAAGAGGAAAAAAACATTTTGGTCGTGCAGATACAGGGCTGACCAAGTGCCATATGTCCTGAGCTGAGGCACAGAGAAGCCTGCCTAACCTAGAAAGGCTATATCTGACCCTAGTAAAATTTGAGATGCTTCTGGGACTGATTCAGACATTTGGATTAGTTCTGCCTAAATCTGGGGAGTCTGTTTTGATCTGAACTACTGAGGGACTCAGGCTTTTCTGGCCCCCAGAACTAAACTGGCCTTGTATTGATAACAAATGGACTCCTTTTGCTTGCCTCAAATCACAATTGTGGAGAGAGGAAAATGTCTGCTGAGGTGATTTCTTTTACCTCAGGAAATTTCATGTAAGTCATCAAATAAAACCTCTTCCAGAAAATTTCTTTAAGAAGAGCTAGTATAATAAAAACTAGGTCCTAGTAGAGAAGTTACCAAACACCCAAGAATATTCCAAAAGGAGAAGGCTGTCAACCAGTATATTGAGGCTATGGTCCTTGTTGAACAGGTTCTATCATCTGATACTGATGATATTTAGAAACTGCAGTTGCCTTTAGGACGTAATATGCTTAAAAAATGTGGTTCTCTTGGTCTGTGGTTACAGCATATGTCAGTTCTAATGAATTTATTTCAGGGCAGGAATAGTCCTCTTCTGTTAAGCAGTTTCTCCTAAATCAACCCAGAGACATTTCAGGAGCTCTTCCAACACCCAAGCTGAAATTATTGGCTTCTTCCCTGATTAAAACCATCCTGGCAGTTAGCAAACAATGACCAGAAGGTTTTAAATGTAGCCCCTGTGGACCCTTCAGAAAACATCTTGAAACAGTACTATAAATAGATTTAGAAAAGTTATGTGGTTTGGACTGGAAACTATTAAAACTTCCTTTCTGTTCCCAAGGCAATTGCCATGTAATCTAGGAGAATTTAGATAATGTGTACTGCTGTAAAATGGAGGAAAAGAGTATCTCATCAGATAATGGGATTCTAAATGTCCTTGGAAAGAAGAACTATAGCTACCACACTAGTATTGATTCACATATCCTATGAAAGTCTGTGGAAGCTTGAAGGAACAGACCATGAGCTAGACGGAGAGGAAATCATTGTTGTAGTTTGAAGCTCTGTTCGGGTCATTCCGTGGAATTAATAGCCACAAAAGTGGTCATGACCTTTTTTTTATTATATCCCCAAACCCTAGGTCATTAGAAAAACTACTGTTCATGTATACTGAATTTTCCAGAATTAAAAAACAAAACAAAAAATGAGTTGCTGAAGGTGGTCCCACATTTAACACTAGACACTTTTGAATGCAAGTTGTTTTGCACAGGGTATGTTTTATATTTACTGAAGATTTTTTTATTTTTGATTATCAAAGGAGTATTTATTTACTATAGTCTTTTAAGAAAGTACATAAACAGGCTGGGCACAGTAGCTCATGCCTATAACCTATAATCCTAGCACTCTGAGAGGATGACTTGAGGTCAGGAGTTCAAGACTAGCCTGAGCAAGAGTGAGACCCCATCTCTTCTAAAAATAGAAAAAATTAGCTGGGGTTGGTAGCTCCCACCTATAGTCCCAGCTACTTGGGAAGCTGAGGCAGGAGGATCACTTGAGCACAGAAGTTTGAGGTTGCTGTGAGCTAGGCTGAGGCCATGGCACTCTAGCTCGGGCGACAGAGCGAGACTCTGTCCCAAAAAAAAAAGCAAATTTAAAAAAAAAATGAAAAAAAATAATGTATAGAAACATACTAAGAAGAACTGTTAATGACTCATCAACCTAATGTACAGAGATAACAGAAAGAAAGCTAGCACTGGGAGAAGAATCGACTTTCCTTCAATAAATTCCTGGAAGTACATGTTTTTTAAGACTTTGATAAACATTGCCAAATTGTTCTCCAGAAAGGATATATCAGTTTGTATTCTCTCTAAGAAAGTATAAGAGTAAATCACTCTCCTTCTTGCCTAATTAGTATTTTCTGGAACAAAGTTGTTTTTGTAAATTTTTGTAAGGGACACATTAAACCAGGACACCTCCCTGGTAACAATGGAAGCATGGAGTAAGGATCAAGAAAGCAAAAAACTGGCATAAGGGTCCCTGAGACCCCACTAGGTTTTCTACTTCTGCAATCTTAGGTTAAAACCACTTTGCTTTGATTTCAGGAAATTTAGGACAAAATAAAAATTAATTCTCAGCCTGAATTAGGCCTTGTAGAAATTATCCCTGCTTGAGCAATAAGCAATCTAACTTCAGTCTGTTTAGAAACAGTTCAGCTAACACAGAAGTTAGCTTTCAGAACCAAGTCAGAAAGTAACTCCAGACTTCAGTAGCTTCATGTTGACAAGGAGTAAAGGACTTGGCCTTATTCTCAGGTCTGGCTTTTCTTGGAAGCTCTGATTCTTATTACTTTTATCAGTGAAGGCCTAAATTCCACCATCATAGCCTCTTTTCTCCTTTATATAACCTCTCTTCCTCCAGTGTTATTTTAATAATGATTCAAAATAATTATAGCATTTTAAAAATTTAGTTTAAATATTCTCCAAATGCAAGAAGGCAGTGAAAAGCAAAGGATGACATTGAGTATCTAGAATCTTAAATAGCTGACATTGTGTCAAGCTATTAATTATTGAACCTCTTTTTTTAGACCTTGAGTAAAAATTTGGAAAACAGAATATAAATAGAAATTAAAGGAAAGTAAATGCTAAACAGATGTTAGAAAATATTGTTTTCTGAAGTGCACAGTAAATATCTACCAGTGAAAGGGACAGATTATAGAAGGAATCCTTCTAGGATCAGCAGAGAAATGATTGGATACTTTTATAAAAGAACAGGATGCCGGAAAGGAATGGGCTTTTATAAGATGGGCTATCTTATAATTCTTAACTCTTCAATTTTACAGCCAAAATTTTCAGATATTTTAAATGACGATTTAACCAGCAAAAGGGAAAACCCAAATAGAACATAGTTAGCTTAAGTTTAACTCTAGTTGTAGAATATACAGTTTTTGACCTCAAATATTGAGAAATAGCAAATTTATCTAAGTGTGGTCAAGTTTTCCTTATATGAGGATGGCCATAATGGTCTCTCCTAGCAACCCAACTATATGAAACATTGAACTCTCCTTTGTTGCAAAGGAACCTGCCTGAGCCTGCGTCCTGTCAGATAAATCGTGCCACTGACATACCTTACAAGTTTGGTACATAAATTATCAGAATAAAAGACTAAAGCTATACATCAGCAGAGAGTAAAATATAGGTATTTACATCATTTATTCACCAAGGACTGTAATTAGACCTTTGGTTTCTCTTTTGCCTGCTCTTGGCTAGTTTCTGTTTCCTGCTGGTGTTAGGGTTTTACGTTTCGTTGATTCACAGGATGCAGGTGGGGGAGAGATGGAATGGTGGAAAATATGGATTTGATTGCTCAAGTGGAATAAGACGAAACTGTTAGTTTGAAAGAATTGCAGGCTGAAAGATGAAAATAGTTAAGTGCTTTCCTTTAATACTAATTATACTGTTTTTACATTAAAGAAATAAGAAATTCAGGGATTTTATATGATTTACACTCCAGCTATTTTTAGAACCATGGGTGAGAATTGGCATGGATTTCAGAATGACTGATTTGGAGGCTTTAGCATTTTGTCAAAAATGAGGAAACATCTGGACAGACAGCAGAGGACTTGTACAGGCCATGGTCAGGAAGAAATTTCAGAGCTACTATATTCCTTCTCTATGTTCTACCTTCTAGGCCCTTCAAAAGAATAATATGTGCTTGTAAAAAATATCTATATCCTTGCTCATTGTGTTTAGATGATGACAGTTCCTACAGTGAGGATTTTATTATACATATGTGACCTTGGGGTAGGCTTCATGTCACTTGCACCCTGCCTCCATGTTAGACCTGTCTCTGTACTTGGGGCTGCTTTCACCCTTGGTAGAGCCTGATGCTATTTGTGATGGCCTCAGCCTCACTTTCCACTCAGTGCCACCCATCTCTGGGTACAATGTGCAAAATGAGTGAGTTTGCTGCCACATGGGGCTTCCTGGCTGTCCACAGTACCCAGGTAGCTGGAAGATTATCCTTATCCTAGCTGGATAACCATTGACCCAAGCTTGCTAAATGCAGTATGATTGTTGGCCATTAATTAGTTGTAAAAGTTTCTGTAGTGAATTGTATAGCAGCTACACTCCTCACTATTACAGTTTTCTCAACACAGTCTCATGGTATAATAGAGCAGAGATCAAATTTTTAATTATAAAAGTAATACATGTTCACTTAAAACATACTAATAAGCATTTAATTTTTAAATCAGCACAGAATTGTATTGAGCAATCACTTATTGAAGGGTTGCTGGAAAAAAGGGAAAAAGAGAAATAGTAAGAGTGAATTTTTTAAAAAGAAAATGGACTAAAAAAATTTTAAGAGAAAAAGAAACAATTGTATAGAGTAAAAAGTGAGATTCCCTTGCCTTCCACTTTAAGGAAAAAATTTCTCTTCCCAGAAGTAGTTGTGTTAACAATTCAATGTGTTTCCTTCTAGACACTTTCTACGTATACAAAAATGTGTATGTGCACATGTGTATATATTTGTGTATTTATATTTGTTTTAAGATTGTATTGATATATAGTTATATGTGCAGGTATGCCTTCAGCATCATTTTATTGGTTCTTAACTTTTGGGTGACATTTTATATCTTCAGGAGTCCAGTGAAAGCTATGGATTCTCTTTCCCTCCCAGCCCCCTGCAAAAAATGCACATAGTCACATACACAATTTTTTGGCCTCAGCAATTTCACAAATTCCCAGAAGGCAGTGTGTGACCACTCCCACCCCATTCTCCAAGTTTCATAGCAACCTAGAAAATAATAACAATTCATAATGGATTTGGAGAGGATTATTATTTATAGCAGAAACCTAATGAACCAGAATACTCAGGGTGCTGTTAGTTTAATTTTCTGGTCGAGTTTATTACAATTCTAGATTAAAAACTTAACAAATTATGAATTCTGAGTCCAATTCTTTTAAGTGACAGTCCCAGAACCCCTAAGCACTCCAATCTCCAATCTCTTTTTATGCCTGCTGAACTTGCACAACGGCCATCACAGCGTCTGCATTTAGTATACTGCCTCACCTGCACATCTGTCTGTCTGCCCTGGAGCTGTCAACTCCTTAAGGGCAGGGACCTTATCTCACACGTCTTTGTATCCCCACCCCTCCATGAGCTGGGCCTCCAAAAGTCTCTCTACAAGTGTGCATGAGACGAATGAGCATCAGAGATGTGATGATTGAGTTGCATATTAGTCAAATCCATAGTTTCCATTTAGTGGGGAAAAAGAAAGCATTAGAGTCAGACCTAGATTTGCATCACAGCTCTGTACAAGATACCTAACCTCAGGCAAGTTTAGTTTTCTTGTCTGAAAATAGGTATGATAAATCTAATTCCCAGGGTTAGTACTATGGCGCAACAGGATTTAGGAGATGTCTAAAAGATATCTTTTTAGAGACCTAAGGGGCAAATAGCTGGGTCAAATTCTGGCTGTTTCACTTACTAGTTGTGTAACCTTGGGCAGCTTAACATCTCTGTGCCTTTTCTTCATTTGTGGGGGAAAAAAGGAAAAAAATAGGGGGTGATAATAGTACCTACCTCAGTAGGCATATTGGAGGAATAGAATGAGTTAATGTTTCCACACTTGAAGCAGTATCTGTCACACAGTGAGTACATACAGATGTTTACTGCTGCTATCATTATTATCATTATTACTATTGTTAGGAACTGTCTGCTTAAGCTAAAACAAGAAACCATGAAGCAATTTGCATGTAATGTAAGTCAGTAGCCAGTAAGTGCTAAATTGAGTTGAGTTGTGCAAATTACAATTATTGTTAAGAGTTTAGCAAAGAGAAAGTTCAGAGGGGCCTGAAGACATCAGGAAAGGTTTTAAGCCAATATTTTTAAAATTGGGCAAATCTGTAAAGGACAGAGATATTTTAGGTTGGGTAGAGAAGCCAAATAAATGAAGGTTGAAAACAATGTCTCTGGATCTGCACTTTCGCCTCTGGCCCAGGAGACTGTTTCAAAGTGAAAGATTGCCTGGACAGGCCTGCAGCATCCCTGGATTTCAGAATTCTGGAACTTTGTTAAAAAAAAAAAAAAATCTATATTCAATCTAGGGCAATGTGGTGGCTGAAGCCTCAATACCATTAGCTTAATTTTAACTTAAAATCACCAGTCCCTTCTTGCAGTCAGCTCCATACCAACTTTAAAGTTAATGTGGTAGAAATCAAAATCAATAAATATGAATTCTGGAAAAAGAAAACACAGTATCTTTGGATCTGGAGGTGAGAAGGGAACACATGTCCAAGAATGGGTGGAGTCACATCTCTTCGTGGGAAGGGCCTTTCTTTTCTCTTGATGGATGTTTACACACCTGGATCATATCTGGCTCATCATTTGGGGCTCAGGTTCTTGGTGACAAGTTGTTATAAATGGAGAGCTAAAATAAGGAAGACTAATGCAGTTGTGTTCCCATGGAAGACAATCAAACAACGCTAAACATAGCCAAAGTAAGAGAACCTATGGCTGCTAACAGGCATGGAACTGCACAACTGAACAAACCCCAAGGCTCCCTCCCTCCCTGGGGAGTTGAGGCCAAAAGCAGTTGCTGTAGCATCTCTGGCAGAGCTGTGGGGTTTTTCTGGCTTGACTGGGAAGGATAGTGACGGCTGTTGTTCTTTACGGGGGGTGGGGTGGTTTCTTTCCTGTCTCCTGAAGAGAATCGCCAGGGCCTAGATTCTTGAAAGGGAAGGCAAAGTAGAGAGAACAAAAAAAGGAGGCTTTGTCTTGTTCACTGGTGAGATTCATGTCCATGTCCCAGAAGCAGATTGCTGGAGGGAATGAGGGTTCTTTTAAAAAAAAAAAAAAAAATCCCTCCCTTAAAGCAGAGTTCAGTTAGGGAAGATTTAAAGGGAGAGAAGATTGTTACTCTTTGCAAAACTGAACTTTGCCCAACAGATTTATATTTGCTGTCAACCAATATCAGCCTAAGAATAGCACAAGGAGGCAAGTGGGCCACATAGCATTTCATTCGTCCCGGAGCCCCAGGCTGACCTGGATTGGCTGGCCAGGGTGGGGCCAGACGTTAGGCTCCAAATCATCTGAGTGCAGATGGACCACATAGACCAAGAAGGTGCCTTTACCCAGATCTCCTTTGAGCTGGAAGAAAACAAGTCACTTCATAAGTTACTGTATGGTCCATTTAAACCATGGGTACAGCCATTTGCTGGATAGTGTACCACCACTTCAAATATGGTCTATAGGGAATTTAGAGAAAAACCTTTTCCCCAGTATTAGGAAGTTAAAAAATAAATAACCAGATAATCTGGGGATGGGAGTATCCAGTGGGAGAGTTATCAGGCCCACCAAATTTCCTTGCTAAGACAGGTGGAAAAAGCTGATCTTTCTCTTCGTCAATGTTTATGGATGTCATTTCAATAAATGGGGAGGGATAATGCAAAAGTTTTAACAGTCTCTTTCTCTCTCTCTCTGTAAACATGGAGAACAGCTGAACAAAATGCTGAGGGAATTTGGTTCTGAAGGTCCCTGAAGAGCTGGAGAAATCTCCCCAGGGACTCAACCCGGGGAGAATCAACTTGCAGCCCCTTTGGGCAACCAGCCCAGGAATCATTACTGGAGGGGCAAGACCCAGCAAGTCCCTACTGCCTTGAGTGAGCCCTGGGAGAAAGAGGGTAACTACAGTAATCACAGCCTGGGCCATTCTTTGCAGCTCAAACACCACACCTAGTTTTGCACCTGGAAGTTTAGCCAATTAACCATGTGCATGGTTGTTAAGGTGCTGGTTTGAGGAGGCTAATAGTGATTAAATGCTTGTCCTTTCCTTCTTTTATCCTTCTCTTTGGGGAATGACTGAAAATTGCTGGTTCCTTTCTCAACCTTATAGCTCCAGGTGCTACATTACCCAGTAAATCAGAATTAAGCATGTGCCTCCAGCCAAGCCAAAAATTTCTGAGAAACTTACAAATTTTTTCAAATATCAGAAGATCACAATAGTCACTATGGGAAGAATCAGAACTTTGTAGAATTTCTTTACTTTCGTAATACTTTTATACTTTGCAGGGGCTTTTAATGGTCTTAATCTGGTCTGATATCCCATGAAGTTTCCAGAGTAGGGCTGCCCATCAGGTCCAGGCCACTGGCAAAGGAGGGATTGTATTCCAGAAATAAGAAGGTTCCCCCCTCACCCTCCCAGGGAGCTCAAAACCCAGATTGTTTTCTTGGCCCTTGAATGGAAGCTTTTGGACAGTCGGTCTTCAAGGAGTTATTTTGTTTTGATTTTAACTTTACACAAATAATACATGTAAATGTCCTTGAGAAGCATTATAAACATTATAATTTAAAAAGTCCCATATGACCAATACCATCAGTCCTGGGTTCCTCCTCCACTTCCCCAGCAGTAACCTATGTTGTCACTTTGAATGTGTCTCTTTCTAGGCTTTTTTGTGTGTGTGATTTTTACCTACTTGCATGTATGTCCATTTTTACAGTATTGTTTTCTGTATTTCTGTAACATAAGTGCAATCATTATTGTCTTGCAGATTGCTTTTTCCCCTCAATGTGTCTTGAGACTTTTCTGTGTTAGTACTGAAGAGACCAACACTGGTATAGAAAGTACTTCAAAGTGGAAACATCTGAGCTACAGAAGCTACAGAAATAAATCTTATCTGAACTTCCCTCACCTGAGCAAAGCAGAGCTTTACTAGAGTCAGCTGACTCAATTGCTCCCTTCCCCCGCAGGTTTCCAGGAGGGAGGCACTGACTTTGGGAACTGGGTGACATATTCCAACAAAAAAAAGTGTGTAAATAAGCGTCAACGGACCTTTCCCTCATTTGAAACCCCGAATTTCCCTACCCTTATTAAAGATAATATGTTTTTATATCCCTTGCTATTTTGGGAACGACTCTCTTTAGCATACAAATTTTTTTCTGTTAATGTCACTTTCTCTTGTTGTTAATGGCTATTGTCAGTTAATTTGCAGGCCACTGACAACTGGACCTAAATTGGTAGATAAGTTTTTCCTCCCAACAGTTTATATAAATTTACCCCAATAATTTCAACTGTTACATAGGATTCCAGAGACATAATAGGTTAGGAGTTTCTGTTTGGAGTTTCCTTTCAGTGGGTTTTTAGGTTGTCTCTAATTTTTCCCCATTGTTAACAGCGCTGCTGTGAACATCCTTGCACATCCCTTCCTGTATACATGTGCGAGTATATCTTAGAAAACGGAATTGCTGTCTCATGGGTTTTTTAGATTGTAGACACTATCAATTAGACCGTGGAATGCTGATAAATGTTTAACAACCAGTCTTCCAAAAAAAGGGGACGGGGGCTGATTTGTAGCATTTGCTTATTTCCGTGGTGTGAATTCTACCACCAAGGCTGATTTCAATCTACTAACATGACATTAACGCACAATCTGCTCTTCTGAGCTGGTGTGAAATGGCTCCTACACAGTTCCCAGACTCCCTCAAACTCAGGATGCATATAGACTTTGGCAAGTAGCTCTCTAAGTAGCCCAACCAATTTATCCTTTCACAAGTACTGTATGAGAGTATCCACAGTCATGAGCCATTTAAGAACTTTTCATTCAACAACGGACTGCATATATGACTGTGGTCCCATAAGATTATAATGGAGCTGAAAAATTCCTGTCACCTAGTGACAACTGATGTCATAGCTCAACACATGACCCACTTTTTGAGGTGATGCTGTTCTGAACAAACTTACGCTGCCAGTCGTATACAAGTATAACATACAATTACATACAGGACATAATACTTGGTAATGATAATAAATGACTACGTTACTGGCTTATGCATTTATTATACTACACTTTTTACCATTATTTTAGAGCAGTGGTCCCTAACCTTTATGGCAGCAGGGACCAATTTCATGGAAGACAATTTTTCCACAGAGCGGGGGCAAGGAGGGGGGATGGTTTTGAGATGATTCAAGCATATTACATTTATTGTGCAGTCAAACCTCTCTGCTAATGATAGTCTGTGTTTGCCACCGCTCCCCAGCACTAGCATCACTGCCTCAGCTCCACCTCAGATCATCAGGCACTAGATTCTCGTAAGGAACATGTAACCTAGATCCCACACATGCATGGTTTACAGCAGGGTTTGTGCTCCTATGAGAATCCATTGCCACAGCTGATCTGACAGGAGGCGGGGCTTATGTGGTGATGCAAACATGGGGAGCAGCTGTCAATACAGATGAAGTTTTGCTTGCTCCTCCGGCTGTGTGGCCCCTAACCGGCCACAGGTGGGGGCGGGGTGGCAACTGCAGTTTTAGAGTGTACTTCTACTTACAAAAAAAAAAAAGTTAATTGTAAAACAGCCTCAGGCAGGTCCTTGAGGAGGTATTCCAAAATAAGGCACTGTTATCATAGGAGGTGACAGCTCCATGTTATTGCCTCTGAAGACCATCCAGTGGGACAAGATGTGGAGGTGGAAGACAGTGATATTGATGATCTTGACCCTGTGTAGGCCTAGGCTAATGTGTGTGTTTGTGTGTTCTTTATTTATTTTTATTTTTTTAAATCAACAGTAGTAGTAAGGAATGTGTGTTAGTTCTTAACAAAAAAGTTTAAAAAGTAAAGTAAATAGATACATTTTTAAATAGGAAAAAACCTTATAGATTAAGGGTATAAAGAAAATATTTTTTCGAGCTGTATAGTGTGTTTGTGTTTTAGGCTAAGTGTTATTACAAAAGAGTTGTAATAACGTCCATCAGGAAATTTTTCAATCTATTCTAGAGAATGAAATTGGAGGGACAGTCCCAAATTTTATGAGCACCTGCTATATGGACATAGCTGTCAAGGACTGAGACTGAGAGAAAAAGGTACATACTGTGTCATCAAACCCTATGTCTACTAGTTTAACATTACGGTAGATCCGTTGAACACACACACACATACCAGTGACTCTAACAAAAACTAATTACTAGGAGTAGTGAAGCAGATAACTACATTGTATTTTGGCTCAGTCAGCCTATTTGTCATGTTCTTCACAAGAATCCTATTGCTCCTCCTCATTTCTGTTGCAGTCGGTCACTTAGTCACTGGGCTTTTTTCCTGAGGGAATACATCGGCATTTCCTATTCTCACTGAGGTCTCTGTGAGTCTTCCTGTGGGCTTCACCGCTCCTCTCCCTGCCTTTTGCTGTCGGCCCTGATCTGAACGGGTGCTGGGGTTTTTCTCCCCAGGCTGTTTCTTCCTGAAAATGACTCGCTGCCCCACCAGCTGGCCATCCTTTGGGATGAGTTAAGGATGCAGTTTTTCTGCTGCGTGGACCATTTCCAGAATCCCTCACATGCAGTAAGTTTGGGCTTATGCTGGAGGCGGCCAGTTCTTACAAAGGCAGGGCTGTGTAGGAGGAAACATAATATAGGTGTCATTTTAGATGGAAGTCATTATCTGCAAAATGCAGTTTTCACTGCTTCTAATTTGCTGCTCAGAGAGATTCCATCCTTGAACCAGACACTGAATTTTTTAAGTTGAAAAGATACTGAAATAGCACCAGGTAGTAATGCAGATGTTAGGGAGGACAACTCTCGAATCCCTCAGTTCCCTGGCATTTTTGCCCTCCCGCACGACCCCTCATCCAAGACTGGTCTTAGTGAATTCTGGAAGAGGACCTTGATTCTCTGAATTTGTACCAATATGGAAACATGTTGGTAATATGTTAGAGCAGTGAGTGATTCTTACACGGGGGTGGATATCAGAATCCCTTAGGGAACTAAACATATCAAGCCTGCTGAATCAGAGTCTAGGGTGGAGGGCAGGCACATATATTCAGGAAATAATTCAGTTGTGCCCTCTTGACTAAGAACCACTATTCTATTGCCATTCCATGACAAAATTGGTACAAACATTCAGAGTGTTTAGAAACAATTTCGGAGTATGTCTCTTGAGTGTAATAGTAAGTTTGGGTTTCTTTTTGCATGTCTTTTATTTCACTTGTATTTTACTAACTTATCAGTCGGTGATGGATTAGAAATGTTAGTAATTGGACCTTTGTCACAGTTTGAGAAGCACTGTTTTTTCTTGGCTTATGTAGCTGTATCCAGGTCAGTCAGGCACAGCTAAAAATTCTTTGGTATTAGAGTAATTAATTGAGAAGCCATTAGGCTGAGACTTCTCCAGTGCCTTCGGTTCCTTTGTAAGCAAATCAAAACCCAACTCAAAATGAATGGTCATAGCATAAAAAAACAATTTAAGCATAACCAATTAGAAACCTCTAACTAGGGGACTTGCCTCTTCAAATATTTTCTTTGTCTTAAGTTCTGTGAACACCTTATAAAAGTTTTCCTGGGCTGGGCGTGGTGGCTTACAAGTGTAATCCTAGTGCTTTGGGAGGCTGAGGCAGGAGGATCACCTGAGTTTAGGAGTTTGAGACCAGCCTGAGGAAGGGTGAGACCTTGGCTCTACAAAACATATAAAAATTAGCTGGGCATGGTGGTGTGTGCCTATAGTCCCAGCTATTTGGGAGGCTGAGGCAGGAGCACTGTTTGAGCCCAGGAGTGTGAGGTTGCAATTAGCTATGATGATGCACTGTACTTTATCCCAGGCAAAAGAGCAAGCCCCTGTCTCAAAAAAAAAAAAAAAAATGTTTTCCTGCCTGTGGTTTGGCAGTGCCCAATTCATGAATCACTGCGCAAATACACCTTTTAAAATTATAATGTGCCTAAGTTTATCTTTTAACACTGGATTTGGTAGCTTTGTGATCTTAGGTGAGTAACTAAGTCTCCAAGATTTCTCCTGGTAGGTTGTTGAGAGGATTAGAGTTAATGAGTGTATCTAAAGCACCCAGCACCGTGCCTGACATTCATAGGAGTTATTGGAAGCCCATCATACAATAGTTCCTAACAAAACTATCTTCCAGTGGGCTGCTGAAGAACACACAGAATCCTGGAGGGGAGTGAGTGCATCTTTTCATTCAGTCTCATGCATCATATTCCAACCAAGCCAGAGGGCATGGGATGACGAGAGATTTGTACAGCCTCTCTAAACTGTTTAACCCGGACTTCAGCAATGGGCAAGGGGGCGAAGCGGCCATGGCACTACAGGCCGGACCTCTGGTTAGCAGACCTCCCCGCAACCTCACCTTCCTGCCTCCTCTCTCACATTCCCCTTCCCCACAGTCCTTTTCTCATTTGTACACCACTGTGCCTTCCCCCAAAGGCCCCAACTGTTTATATTTATTGCCTCTAGCACAATCATTTTCTGTTCCAGATGGAGGGCAAGAAAGGTTTGGGATAAAAATTCTGGCCTCTGTGGTCTGGCCTCCTGTCCAAGCATTTAAAAATAAGCAGACCATTCATACTGGGCCAACTGAACTCCTGCCGGCATCACTCCTGTGCCCTTATTGTGCTAAAAGAGTATCTGCCCCTTCCTTTGACATCGATTACAAAAAGCCTTTCTCTTACCTTTGCCTTGTATACGTGTACCGTCGTCATCACCCGGAGCAGTGTTGTGTGATAAATACAGGCGCTGTGGAGCCAGCAACTTTGGAGTCGATTCTGATTCTGCCACTTAGTTGTGTGGCTTAGGGAAAAAAAAATTTTTAATTATAACAATTACCATTAGAAGTAACACTAGCAGGGCTGTATTCTAGTGGAGAACAGGTTTGAGCCCGTTGGTCTAACCTGAATATTCAGGAAAGTAGGGTAGTGTAAAGGGTTTAACAGACCATCTTTTCTTTAGGATCCTCAGTTCTCTGAAATGAACACTGACCACTGGTTTGGTCTGACTGTAAGTCTGAATAAAAAGTTCTCTGGTTTAATTCACGTCAGTGTGATTTAAAATTCCTCTCTCCCCAGTATTTCCTATAAACCAGAACTTAGGTCTAGAATCATTATTAGTTAAGATTAAGGTTTTTGACAAGAATACTTCATAGTTTTCCTGAACCTAAATTCCTATGCAGATTAACTCTGGCAGCTAACACGGCTTAGCTGTGTGCTTGCCTCTGCTCACCTCCACGGACCTGCTTACTCTGCAGGCCTCCCCTTAGACATCACTTCCTCGGGGAAGCTGCCTCTGGCTCTCCGAGTTTAGCATTTAGGTTTGCTCCTTCCAGGGGGAGAAAACAAAAGTTTTATCTGAGGAATGTGAGCCCCTTTGAATTATCAGACCCAGGGAGGCATTTAACATGTAACACAGTCTTGTTTCACTCCCCTTGGAGCAAGACAAAAGGTAAATTACCTCTCGAAGCTGCTAGCTATGTGGGTTTTATACTAACAGAGGCCCAGGACCCACAAAATGCCATATCCTGGACTCCATAACTCTTACTCTGTGGTTCAACAATGGGTAGCCAATCACTAATCAGTGTTATGTCTGTAAACCAAGGAGAATTCCTGACTTTTGTAATTGCCCCCTCCCCTTTTGTCTTTAAAAACTGGAGCCTCTCCTTTGTTCTCGGGACACTCCCCAAGGCAACTTGGAGCTGTGTCCTGGGCTGTAGTCCTCAGCCTTGGCCCAGATAAACTGTTTTAATATTTTGCCTCAGCTTCTTCCTTTTAGCTCAATGATGGCTTCGCCACAAGGGGTTGTAATTGCCTCTTTTTGCCAGTCTGTGAACTTCTTGTAGCCCACCTCCCCCTACTTTGTCTCCCCCTAATCTTTCCCTCCTGCCACACGCTGTCTTGTCTTGCCTTTTACCCACCTTGATACCTGCCCATCCTTCAGTCCTCACCTCAAATGGTGCACCCCTAGGTCAGGTTTCCCGTTACATGGAGCCATGCTCTCCTGTGCTGTTTGTTTCTCCCCCTGCCCCCCACAGCATTTATCACAAGTTATTTCTGGATTTTCTTTTTTATGAGTGAATGTCTGCCTCACACATTACCCTGTAAACTTGGAGGCAGGGACCATGTTTGCGTTTGCTAATGCTGCATCCCTCACACCTAGCAAGGTGCCTGGCTCCTTGTGGCAGTTACTGAATATTTACTGGATGATGACGGGTGGTGTTACATTCATTCATCTCCTTTAGGACAGGAACTTTCTGATTGATGTTTGTGGCCCCAGTAACTGGCTGGTAAACCATGTCTAGCACAAGATTTGGTTGCACAGGTACACAAATCCTTCATGGTATGAAAGAGAAAGGTAGGAAAATCATTCTGTAGGGAGGCCAACAAGATGGAAAAATAAGTCTCTATCACCTATGCACGATTCTTGCCAAAAGTGTTTAACCTGAACCTAATCAAGCCTTTAGTCCTAACTTCTAGTTTACAGGAAATACAGCAATAGAGAACCATATGTGATAACACCGCAAGGAAGCAATCAGACAAATGCGGAACATCAGACATTCTGCAGAACAACCGGCTTGGACAAAAGGTCATGAAAAGAAAAAGATGCAACGATTATTCTAGATTAAGAGATTGAAGAGACATAACATCCAAATATATTATATGATCTTTGATTTGATCTGGTTAGAAGACACTTGCAAAAGACATTTTGAGTATAATTGGAGAAGTTGAAATATGGACCGTAAATTAGATGATAATTGGAGTTATTGTTACTTTTCTTAGATATGTAGAATATTGTCCTTATTCTTAGAAGATGTATGATGAAATATTTAGGGATAAAGTGTCCTATGTCTGCAGTTTATTTTCAAATGATTCAGCAAAGATCATATATATATAGATAGAGAAAGAGACAGAGAGAAAGCAAATAGTTAAATATTTGATATTTGATACTTTTCTGTTCTTCCTTGAAAAAAAAAGAAAAAAAAATTTAATATTTGAAGTGGCTGTTGAATCTAAATGGAAGGTATACAAGGTTTTTTGAAAATATATATATATATTTTGGTCAGATTTATTGAGGTGTAATTTACATAGAGTAAAATTCACCCATTTAAATGTAAAGTTTTATGAATTTTGATAAACACATGCAACTGTATAACTACTACCACAGTTGGGATATAGAACAGTTCTATCACCCCCAAAATTCTCTCTTGCCCTTTTGTAGTCATCCCTCACCCTACCCCCAACCCCTGGAACCACCGATCTACGCTGCATCCCTATAGTATTGCCTTTTCCAGAATGTCATATAAATGGAAGCCTACGGTATGCTGCCTTTTGAGTCTGGCTTCTCTCACTTAGTGTATTAGTTTGCTAAGTCTGTTGTAACAAAGTACCACAAACTGGGTGACTTAAAAAAACCGAAATTTGGGCCGGGCGCGGTGGCTCACGCCTGTAATCCTAGCATTCTGGGAGGCCGAGGCGGGTGGATAACTCAAGGTCAGGAGTTCGAGACCAGCCTGAGCAAGAGCGAGACCCCGTCTCTACTATAAATAGAAAGAAATTAATTGGCCAACTAAAAATATATAGAAAAAATTAGCCGGGCATGGTGGCACATACCTGGAGTCCCAGCTACTCGGGAGGCTGAGGCAGAAGGATCGCTTGAGCCCAGGAGTCTTAGGTTGCTGTGAGCTAGGCTGACGCCAAAGCACTCACTCTAGCCCGGACAACAGAGTGAGACTCTGCCTCAAAAAAAAAAAAAAAAAAAAAAATAGCCAATTAGAAAACAGTTTGCCCACCATTACCTTCTCTTAATTCATCATCCTTTATCCTGATCCATTCTGCCTCCCTTTCTTTCTTTATAATCCTGGTCTTAAAGTCACACAACTCTTGTAAACTAATCCCTCTGACCAAATTTTTTTCTCAGGGAAATCCCAACACATAATATATGATGGAAAATTTATAGAGTTATGCTGTATAAAAAAAGAATTGGGCCGGCGTGGTGGCGCACGCCTATAATCCTAGCACTCTGGGAGGCCGAGGTGGGCAGATTGCTCAAGGTCAGGAGTCAGAAACCAGCCTGAGCAAGAACAAGACCCCGTCTCTACTATAAATAGAAAGAACTTAATTGGCCAACTAAAGATATATACAGAAAAAATTAGCCGGGCATGGTGGTGCATGCCTGTATTCCCAGCTATTCGGGAGGTTGAGGCAGAAGGATTGCTTGAGCCCAGGAGTGTGAGGTTGCTGTGAGCTAGGCTGATGCCATGGCACTCACTGTAGCCTGGGCAACAGAGTGAGACTCTGTCTCAAAAAAAAAAAAAAAAAGAATTGCCAGGATTCTGATACACAAATAGTTTAATTACTATCTCTCTTTTGTAATAATAATAATAGCAATCTCTTGTGGCTGTTTCACTCAAATGCCTTTAATATTTGACACAACACAAAAGAGAGTATCAGGCTGTGTGTGGTGGCTCATGCCTGTAACACTAGCACTTTGGGAGGCCGAGGCAGGAGGATCACTTGAGCCTAGGAATTTAAGACCAGCCTGAGCAACACAGCGAGACCCTGTCTTTACAAAAAAAAATTTGAAAATTAGCCTGGTGGCATGTGGTGGCATGTGCCGTAGAAAAAGTAAACACTAATCCTCTAGATTTCACTTCTAAATTCCACTTTCTTAGCAAAGCCTTTCCTGACTACAAATAACCTATTACACATCCTCCCCTAGACACATGTACTAGTTCATGAAATAAACATTAAATATATGAATAAATAAATAATAGCTAATGAGCTCAGGGATGACCTATGTTGCTTACACTCCAGTATACTTGTGCCAAAGAAAGAGGACAATTGGTAAAGTAGGCTATTATAAAGTAAGCCATTATGAGGTGATATTACTATCATCAAAACTGAATTTCAATACCTTATATGCTTATTAGCAACTGAAAAAAGGACATATTTTCTGCATTAAGGCTTTGGGGACGCTCAGTAACCTTAGCGTAATCTCTAAAGAGTACCTGGCATTTTTAGCCACTGGTCCACACACAGTCTTGCTGCTTCTGTATCAGAATGTCCTCGAATAAATTCCAATTCTTGTAACCCATGAGCATGCTGAAAATCTATTTTTTCCTAGAGATATTAAGAAAAAACTATATTAACTTATGATTACTATGCTGGTTTCCTTGAGAAAAGGATTTTGACACATCAGTCATGAGAAAATATTGATTACTTTTCATCCCCGGAACTCCACATCTAAAAATCTATGCCAAAGAAATACATAAAAATAAACATTCATGGTCTAAGATGTGATCTCAATATTATTTGCACAAAGTTCAGTACAACCTACATCTCTAACAACAGGCTATTGTTTAAGTAAATTACAGTATGTATAACTGATGGAAGTCATTGGAAACACCAAAAGTTTTCAATAATGTGGGAATATACTGTTGATATCAAGTAGGTCACCAAATTGTATTAAACAAATGAGGCAAAATATAAACAAAGACTAGTTTTAATCTATATACAACTATATCTACAGAGGGGGGAAAAAGGCTGAAAATAAATATATTAAATGTTATTACTTGCTCACTCTGGGAATGGAAACGAAAGGATTTTTTCAGTTTTAAACTTTTACATAGTTTCTCAAATTTTCCTTATGTAGTCTGAAATATACAGAAAGACCCTAATAAATATTTGTTCAGTGAATAACATTAAAAGCAGACATTCATTAGCACTTAGTATGTGGTAGTATAAAGCATTTGTTGCCATCTAGATCAAGAGTTGGCAAACTTTTTCCACAAAGGGCCAGATAACAATTATTTCAGGCTTTGCATGCCATACAGTCTCTATTGCAACTACTCAACTCTGCTGCTGTAGTCATAGACAGTCATAGACAATACGTAAACAAATGAGTGTGGCAGTATTCCAATAAATATTTAGAACAGGCAGCAGGCCAGTGCTAACCACTGAACTGATGCTCTGGACTGCTATAAGTCTAAATCTTTTTACTTATATTATCCATAAAACTATTTGTATGCTCTATGATCATGCTGTATATAAAAATTAACACTTACCACTTACCATGTGAATTAACACTTATTGACCCATTACCACTGTTTTAAAAGGACTTTAGATTTAATTCTCACAATAACTCTGTCAGATAGGTATGACTATTGTTCCTGTCTTATGATGGAAAAGCTGAGGCACAAAGATGTCAAATAAATTGCCCAAGGATACGTAACAATGACAGAATCCAAATTCTAGCAATCTGATTCTAGAATTCACGCACTGAATGAGTATATCATACTGCCTCTCAAAAAGATTTATATGTATTTAAAAAGAAATCACAGAGCCAAAAATGCTGGATTTGCAAGATATATGCCAGAATAATGCATAGCCTAGTTAGTGATGTTACAGGATTTTCTAACAGGAAGGCTAAGTTGGGGAAAGAGTGAATCAAGATTTTAATTTTAAGAAAATGTACACGACATTGTTTAAAGTACTGCCATGGAATACTACTTCTCAAGGATGTTATATGCATTACATAAGTTTTTAAAAATTCTCTCTAATTAAATTAAGTATAGAAAACTGGTTTTAACACAAAATTTTAAAAGGTCCTTTCATGTAGGACTTCTGAAGCCCTAAGTGCTAATGTTCACTTTGATTTTCCATACATTGAGTATGCAGTATCCCAACTTAATAAATCACCAAATACTTTTTTTTTCAAAGTGTATCCTACAGGATCAGTGTTCTGAATAGCAGGCTATAGGAAACAAGTAAGAGTATAATCAGTTTATCCAAAGAAAGCAACAGGCCCTCATAGGTATATCCTTAGGTATATTATTTCTTGTAAGAATCCATTACAATAAAAACTCTTCAATTAAAGTAATATAATTACGATTAAATATTACTACATAGTAGCTAAATAGCATAATTACTTTAAACAATTTCCAATAATTAAACAGTTTTCAAAAAAATTCTCTGGCATTTCTTACAATAAAATTTGAACTTTATGAGCATGCATAGTCAATGCTCAAAAACATTTACTGAAATCATCCCAAAATTAGCCACCCTTTTCTCTGTCACAAAGCAACTTTTGCAAACTTTAGGGTTACAGCCCTTCTTGCAATTCATCTTTTTTTTTTTTTTTTAGTACGAAATTAGTTTTTATTTTTACCTCAAAATAAATGCTTAACATTTCTTCAAAATCAAAACTAAAGGTGAACACTTAGAAAAAAGGATGGAAGCGTATTTTTTCCCTTCCTGGGCAAACCAGTAACGCTGGCTCGGTCTGTTCCACGGGACTAGTCTACACAAACAGGGTCTCTCCCCATCTTTTCTCTACTGTCAGTTGTATCTACCAGCACTGTGCCTGGCAAGAAGCAAAAAAACCCTGAAATGACCCCATCCCCCAAACACAACACAAAACAAAGGATTTAAAAAGTTGGGAAAAATCTTTTAGCGCGCTCATGTACAATCCTCTAAGGAGGTTTAGTGAAGGTACTATCCATCCGCAACTCGGCCGAGGCTGCTGCCCGAGCGCTGGCGAGTGAGCTCGTCAGGCGAATTCGCATGGGATCACCGGACAACCGAGTCTCAGCCGCATCTCACAGTTCACCACAGGGATGTCTTAAAGTTGAATTTCAGTTTCAGCAGATACTTCAGATTTACCTGAGCAATATCGTAGACGATGTACTCATTATACAGCAGACACGTGTCGTTTACACCAGATGAGATCCCGGTCCCAAGAGGAACTTCTACACCATCCAGAGTAATACTAGCTGAAGGGTCAGGGGTAGTTTTGCCCAAACCTTTCACACTGTGCTTGCCCTTGGGTAACTTGCTGATATGCGAAGCATGCTTCAGTTCATACATGTTTCCAAGGGCAACTTCTCCCAACAGGATCAAACCTATTGGGTCTCCCTGAGACGTATGGCAGTAGTTGGCACTCTTGGAGACCATGTCGGCAAAATAGATCCCTTTACCAAACATGTAGCCTGTCACAGGGGCTTCTGGCGGGGCTATCCTAAGACCCTGGGACAGGATCCCAGCAAAGTTGGTGGTCCTGGACCCATGCCACAGCAACCTTCGGTTATGAAGCTGCTTGAAGGGTTTGTAGCGCTGGTTCTCCCCTTCACGCTCTATCTTAAAGATGTCGACAACTTCCAAGTCATAAGCATTGTGTGTGGTGGCGTGAGTGTTCTTAACATATTTCCTGATGATCTCAGCTTCTTCAGAATCTTTGTCAACCACCTTAATATCAGTTTTGAGCTTCTCGTAGTTGACATCAATGGGGTCCTTGCTACTGTCATCAGACCCACCCCGGAGCAGACTGTAGGCCACCTCGATGTCCAGCAGGTTGTCCAGCATTTCCACCTTGGCCTGTACGCTGTCTGCGTTGTTCAGGAGTGGAGGTTTCTTCATCCCAAAGTCGTGGATGATCAGGGTGTAGAAGCGATTGGAAAGATCCAGGATCTGGGACTCACTGCTGCCCTGGGACACTGCCTGTTGGACCTCACTGAGGATGGAGTACGTGGCCTGGATCTGCCTCTTGCTCAGCTTCCCCAAGGGCATCTTCTGAAGGTCGATCTCATACTCCACCATGGCTTTCTTCATACTTTCCACATCAAAGATCATCTTAATGAGCTCCTGAACTGGCTTGGGGAGCTTGGACTTGGTGCCTGGGTTTACTGTTAGCTTCTTCACTGCTTCTTCATCCTGGCCATAGTCAATCTCCAGAGGGTAGAACTTTTGGGATATTTGGTGAAATTTTTGGAGTGCCAGGCATTCCCGGTGTTTTCTTCATATAATTTCATAAAGTGCTCAACAGCATCCTCCTTGGATGGCATCTGCTCCAGTTTGTTACTACCAATCACCGTGCCTACGCGGCCCCAGGACCTGAATATCCAATACCTGCTTTCCTTGTCGTCCTCCAGAAGCTGCAGCTTGTAATAGGAGTTGGTTCCTTTAACGATATCCACCAGGCCAAGGGTGGCGCTGAAAACCTTCCCACCTTTCTCCAGGACGTGTGCAGAGTGTTCCAGACCAGAATCAGGATCGACAGCTGCCCCTCCTTTAAGAGTTAATTTCATTCTCTTTTCAGATTTGTTGATACCTTCCTCCTTGACGGCACCCTTGCTTTTCTTGGAGAGCGCAGCCCCTGACTT